>APFE031023538.1:0-10830 GCA_000404065.3 Pinus taeda | reverse complement strand
CTCCCTCCCTTTACCTCCCTCTGCTCCCTCCCACCACTCTCTTGCTTTCTCCCTCCCTCTTAATATGTCCCTACTCCTCTCCCACCCTCTCTTCCTCTCCCTCCCACTCCTCCTCTCTCTCCCTATCCCTCTCCCTCCTTCTCCTTCTCCCTCTCTCCATCTCCCTTTTCCATCTCCCTGTCCCCCTTTCCCTCTCTCTTCCCCTCACACCAATCCTCTCTCTCTCCCTCCCTCTCCCTCCTTCTCCTTATCCCTCTCTCTCCCTCCCTCTCTCCATCTCCCTGTCCCCCTTTCCCTCTCTCTTCCCCTCACACCAATCCTCTCTCTCTCCCTCCCTCTCCCTCCTTCTCCTTATCCCTCTCTCTCCCTCCCTCTCTCCGTCTCCGTCTCCCCCTTTCCCTCTCTCTTCCCCTCACCCTCACTGTCTCCCGCTCTCTCTGCCCGTCTCTCTCTCTCTCTCTCTCTCAAACACAAATATAACTAAACAATTCAAATACAATAATTAAGTAAAAAAAATCACTAATAACCATATAAATATAAATGACATAAATCAAATAAGATAGAATGTAGAAAAACTTTAATTATATGATATTAATTTTATTTGTTATATATAAACCAAATTAATATAATTATTTATTGAATAAATCAAATATTAAAAAAAATTAAAAATAAAGAATGAAATGTAAGGAAATAGTTTATATAAAAATTTAAAGTACCTAAACTGAATTGATGTTGAGGGACGGCGTAAGAATAAGGAGTAAAAAGAGAATTATAGCCTATTGAAGAAGAGGCATCAGATCCTTTCAAGAAAACAATGGATGATGATAGTGAGAAGCAACTACCTCTTAATAAGTTGAAGTAGATAGTCAAGATATGTGGAGGACTCTCGAATGTTATGAAGGTGGTAGTAGGATTCATCAATTCTGAAGTAAATGAAAAGGGTTGGAAGAGAGCAAAAACAACTTGAAAGGTGAAATAGGAAATCATATAGAGTTGCCTATGAAAATCTTTAGAGAAGTTTGAGAAACAATTTAGACATTCAAACTAGGAAAAAATTTCAAATATTGTGTAAAAGCCAGAATTAAAAATGTTTTCAAAGCTTAATGAAAAATAATATTGCAATAAGATGAAATAGAACAAAGAAAAAATATGGAAAGGGTTTAGGACTAAGAAGAGATCAAGAAGGTCCAAAGAAAACTAAAAATTAGGAAAAAATAATAAAATTGCAAAATTAAGAAAAATTAATGAAATTGTCTGTGGATCAAGAAGAGAGAAAAAATATGTTAATGAGATATAAGGATCAATAACAAAGCCTAAATATTTAAAAACATTAACATTAAGGAAAGGAAGTAGTGAAGGAGATAAAGTAGAAATAAAGAACAAGAAAGTTTAAAATTCTATTCTAATTTATGCCATCAAAACAAAAGAATAAAACATCAATACGAATATGAAATAAATACCTGTCATGGTTGTAACAAATATCATCCCTGCATCCCTGATCGTCTTGGTCAAATTCAGATCCACTCTTCCTTATTCAAAAGCTACAAGGTACAGACACACAACTCAGAGACATACAAAGAAAAACAAAACAACTAACAAACAGAATCACAGCCACAAAAGACATTGACATACACCAGAGAAAACACTTCCAAAATGCAAATACAAAAATTTCTTGGTCTGCTTCCCCTACCGCGGTCGCTGGCATAGGCATGATTTGTCATACCTAGCGCAACGAGGCCAGCATCGCAGGAACCGACGATTCTCAAGGCCAATTCTAGAAGCTGCTCTTTATTCAGCTGTAGCTCTTCTCTAGAATTAGGAAATTCCATTAAATTTTACTGTTGTTCTTCCCTAGCTGCGGCATGAATCATGTGAACTCTGGAATAAGCTGGCAGCGTGGAGTCTGGATTATGTAGATTAAGAACAAGCTCCACTGGAGAGATGTACTAAAGGACATCTGCATGGGCAGTCACCAGTGCTTTCTCTAAGCTTTTGCACCTATCGCTGGCGGATGGAGATTGCTCCAACCCACCCATAACGAGCTTCGACTTCCTCTCCCACTGGTGACTCTCCAAATCGTTGATAACTTTGTCCACGTTGCTTGCTGCGAAGATCTTGTGAGCATTTGTAAATTTTTGAGGTTCTTCCGGATAAAAATACGGCTCGAATACACGCTCTGAAGTACACTTTCTCTTAGGAATTCGCAGGCATCGCAGGGTGAGTTCAATGAATTCGAAGCCATCTCTGCCATGGCGGAAAAGAAATCAGTACCTTACGCATAAATATGACTAACTACGAGGTAAATAATTATTTCAATCAGTACAGAAAATAACCAGACAACGCATATTTTCTTGACACACAAATTTGCATGGACGTTGCAAGATCGAAACCGTCATGCACACACAACTGAGCAAATCTTCGTTTGTTTGAGTGCCACACCGCGGTCGTCGATGACAAATTTTGCCGGCAATCTAGGCTCAACTATTGAGTGGAATTGGTAGGAACCCTAACTTGTGCTCAACGAAAAATTATATGAATAGTTAACCCTGAATGCTTAAAGTGTATTTCAGAAATAAGGCATTTGCTTATGGAAATAGTAGTATCAATATCTTTACCTAATGTTGATTTCCTGGTCGTGCGCCGATAAATACGACTAAATCGAGATCTCAATTTCCTCAAGCTAATCAAGATCTTAATTTCCTCAACCGCTCAACTTCCGTCGTTGATAAAAACAACGAGGAAGGAGGTTTGGGAATGTCGGCATCACAGCATGTATGAATTGGAAGATGGAGATGGTACTCCAAGTACCTATCAGGTTTTCCCAAACAATGAAAGGCTGTGACGTGAAAGGCAGACAAAGAGGACGTGAAAGGCAGACAAAGAGATGATAGGTAGAAGAGGAAGTGTGCTAGTTTTGGAAGTGCTTTTTCAGGTGTTTTAGAAGAGAAAATACAGATGATAGATAGAAGAGAACTTTCGACGATAGAAGACAACATCGTCTATTTCAAATCCGCGTAAAGATTCCAGGCCATCCCTAATATCCGAAAAAAGCAATGTATCTGCTGTGATCCGTTAAAAGAAGAGTGGATCATAGTTTAACGAAAAAACATGAGATGCTTTTCTTGAAATTTTCATATAAAAAGTTGGGTTTTCTTTTAAATAAATGCTTTTCAAGAAATTATGTATGCAACCACGTCATCTATCCTTATGAAGTTTCCTTGTGTTTTGTGTTTGTATGTTACTTGGGTTTTCCATGATATATGTCTACGGTCACTGTGGCTTTTGTTTATTTTATTTTTTAATGGTAATTGTGTTTTTTTTGTGATTTTATATAACTAGAAATTGTCCCAAAAGGTACAAAGGGAGGCCGATAGGATTACTAAATTGGGATTGCCAAATTCAGTTACAGTTTCACTGATCTATGAGGAGTTTTTGGTCCTATCAATTACAAGAGAATAGTTTTTGACATGGGTTTGCGTGGTGATTTTGTTGAAGAATGTTATGCATATATCTTCCACCTGGAGATGGTTGGTATCACATTAACAATAAAGGACAATAAGCTGTCATGGAATGAAGCAATGTTAAGGATCAGATTGTGGTAAAAGGGATTTATCAATGTTTAGCTGAATACAAATGCCAAAAAAACTCCAAAACACGTAATAATTAGGAAAGCAATAACAGTGTCAACAAGTATCCTCATTCATCATATTCAACACCATATCGATAACGAGTGTACAATTTACACATGGAGATGTGCTTGGTAGTTTCTAAGTAAACATTAATACAATGAAAGTATTTGCTGGCTTCTAAACATATGTACAATAAAAGCATTCTATCACATTTAGTTGTAATTGAGTGTAAGCAGCTAATCATATATGCATGATGGGCCATGGCATCGGCAACACCAATTAGTGTTTATTGTGGTGCCATATTGTGCGAGTTGTTCTTGTAGTTGACGCCGCATTTGCCTGTGTCCATCTCTTTCATAAATGTGAATTGTTAGCCTAAGTAGTTTTCTTATTGTCTTTAACAACTCTATTGCTGGGCGCAGATGGTAAAGCGGCATTGATTGCTGTGGCAATATCCTTGTCTGTATATCTTGTAAGGTTAGTTCTTGTTGCTGGATTTGTTCGCAACATGCATACAACAGTCGTAGGTAATTTGTATCCATACCTGTTGCCATAAAGAAAGGAAACATTGTAAGTGGTAATCGATATGCTTGACAATTTTGTTGAGTATATAATATAAAATAAACGATTCCAACAAGTATAAAAGCACATGAAAGTAAATGTAATAGCAAGCAAATGTATGTGAAAGTGTAATGGAGTGAGTGGTGTTTACGATGTGTCTAATTTTGGAAGACAGGTTGTACGAATGGCTAAAGAGTATTATTCTGAATAGACTTTGATGCAAGCAATGACTCTTCTTGTATTCTACGTTGAAGATATGGATTCTTGTGCATTTGTGCAATGCGTGAGAATGGGAATGCTGGATTGATGTGTATGTCTGCCAATGACCGCACTCTTGAAATTGCAGTGAACGTTAGCCCTTGGCGTTCTCTGGTGCCGATGTCCACTGTTGCTTTGTCTAATGTCATTCCTTGTGACTTGTGGATCGTTAAAGCCCATGCCATCTGAAGTGGTATTTGACGGCGTGTACCTCTTTTGATGGGAGAAATTGGTACATATGTTGGGTGTGAAATGTCCCATGGTGTTCCTTTGTATTGCTTAAATTCAACAACCACGAAGGATGGTAACTCTGGGGGCTTTGAATCAATTGAATAAAATATTGAGATGACCTTCCCAAGTGCGCCATTGACGAGGCCTGCATGTACCCATAAGTTGCTGGTGAGCATAACTTTTTGTTGATTGCATAAGAGCACTTTTGCAGGTAGTTGTTCATCTTCTGTTGTAGTAGGAGTCTTCTGCCTTTGTTGTTCTGCAGAACACACTGCCACTGGGGTGTTTAATTTTTTTAGCATTATCTTATTATGTAAGACAGCTGAGTTGTTTGTTGCAAAGAGGTGCATGGATTCTTCAAATATGCTTTTTTCTTCATGTGTAAGAGATGAACTTGTTCTTGACATTAGGTGCTGCCAATCTTCAAGTGTAGCTATTCCATTCCGGAGATTTGCAAGTATTTGCCGGAAAGCAACTTGCGATGGGCTAGTTCCTTGTTGACGGAAAACGGTCGAAAGTGTTATGAATATGTCGAAGCTGCGCCAAAGTGCTGTGCCACGTGACGTCCCAGCGTATAATGGAATGTCTTTTACAGGCGGTAGCTGGCCTAGATCGCCGACAAGGATAATTGAGCGGTTACCAAAGGGTGCATTGCGATGAAGAGGAAATGCCTCTCTAAGACGATCATCAATGCGAGAAAGCATTTTGGGACCAATGAAACTCATTTAATCAATGAGAATGTATTCTACATGACGAAGTTGCTCTTGCTGTTGTAGGAGTGGTTGGCCTTCGAGAGGATGCATTGTTTGGATAGGGATACGAAGGGCAGAGTGAATTGTGAGGGCATTTATGTTAAAGGCTGCAACGCCGGTTGGTACAAGTAACAATAAAGGGTTTTTGTTTGCTGGCGAGTTTTCGACAAATGCTTGTTGCAGACATTTAATCAAATGGGATTTTCCTGTTCCAGCTGTCCCTTGTATGATGATTCTGCGTGGTGGTTTTGGTGAAGGGGATTTGAAGTGTGAAAATATAGTGGTAAAAGCTATATTTTGGGTAGGGGATAATGTGTGATCATGGGGAAGGTCGGAAAAAGAATGATGTTGGTTTTGAATGGTTGAGTGGTTGAAATCAATGAAATTGATGGCAGTTTCTTGCAAGGGGGGAGGGATAATATTGTGTGACCAATTGTGGTTGACATCGAAGTCGCGGTAGCCAATCATGTCGAGGTCATCAAGTGCAATATTGTGACCTGGGTGCAGCTGAGAGAGGATTTGCCATTCATTCATCTGCATGGAAGCAGGAGGGGTGTTCGCAGTAGTTTCATCTTCAGTAGGTGGGCTTTGTGGGTGTTCATTTTCTCGATGGACATGCCATGGTGTATATGTACCTTTTATTTATTCCCAGTGGGCGATAATTTCTGCATCAGTTGAACCAATGTCATCAGGGAGTGTTCGGAAGGGGAAATACAATAGTAATTCACTCCAGCAGAAGGTGGCATAAGAAGGATTAGCAGAGGAAGGAATGACATTGTAATAGGGCAAGACATGTACAATCATTGGGGGGAATATGTGTTTCCATTGGTTATTCCTCCGTTGGGCAGAATATGACCACGAACATGCAGCTTCAAGGAGGGGCAGTGATTCTAATGAGGCAGGTCTGTTCATATATGCAACGATAAAGTTTGGTGTTGATCTGGGATTGTCACTGTCTTGTGAAACACGTCTGAAAACAGCCCTGTTGACATTCAAAGAACGAAAGGTACGGCTGCAGAGAGAAAGAGGTAGCTTTTGTAACATATGGCATATTTCTTGTGCACCGATGTCTCTATCAGCAATTGTTTCTGTAAGGAGTTTTTGGATGACAGCAACAGTAGGAGCTTCTGGAAGTGCACTTGCTGATAGCCGTGATAGCATTTGACGGTAGCTTTCAGATCTTGTTTCTGCTTTTGCTGCATACTTTGAAATGTATTTTAACACAGCATGGCGAGAAATGACTGGTTGGCAATCAACATTCGCTCTCCAAATAGAGAGGAGGTCGGCATTGTGAATATTTAACCTTTCATCATTGCAAGCAGGGACGTAGGTTTTATGACCTTTATCATCAATGAAAAGTGAAGAAGTGGAATTCAACTCCCATGGTACTCCATAGCGGCAGCTAAGTACATTGTCTTTCTTATGAAGACAAGAAGATTCATGACACTTTGTATGACGTTGAACGCAGTTGACGAGCTCTGCATAGTCTTCAGACTGATTGGACGCGAATATTGATGCTGTGTTAAGAAGACATGGGTTATGAATTGTTGATTGGTGAAGTGGAACATTTCGGTGTTCTGCTTGGCGTGGATTCTAGGCAGTTACATAGTGGTCGAAATAGTTCTTCGCATTAGCAACTTGTAGTGCATTGTCCCAATCTACTGTGTCCATGTCTGGTGCATTTTGTAGCCATAGGAAACCATGAATGTGTGCGGATCCTCGATGTTGCCATTCGTATCTGAAAATAATATGAAGTTTACATATGGACAATACATATATGTACGATGTATAAAATTAATGTAGAGGGTAATGGATATTAATTAATACCTGCACCAGTAGTCGATTGCATGGAGGCCTTTTTGTAGGATTTCTTCAAGGAAAATTGTGAATCTGCAATGCATATATTGGGCTGTTAGATGTGGGTTTTTAATTACGTTCTGAATTTTCCATTGGAAGGGGTTGATTGAATTGGAAGGAGCACTGTTGGGCATAATTGCGTGCAAGTCATGCCATTTAGTATCAGCTGCGCTAAGAGTGAAGAAGAAGGTTGGGCTTCCTATTTGCGTGATCATGTCAGTCAGCTCAGATCGGCGTTTGTTCCAGAAAGACCGTGTTCCTCGTAGGGCTGAACCGAACCGCATTATTTGCTCTGGTAATTTTGATTCGGGAGAAGCATGCAGACATTGGCATAGATCTGAAACCGTTGTTGGCAAGCTGTTGTCAATGAACTTTTTCACAAAAACATTAGCTATTGCTTGGCTATGGTGGCGCAATAGAATGTTATAAAGATAATAGCGGAATCTTGGGTGTTGGCCGAAGCGGTTATCATGATAGTGCAGCAAGTGTAAAGCATATTCATGCATCTCAACTTTCGTAAGTCTTGGTTGCATGATCATTGCGTTTCCTGTAGGGAAGAGTGTGGGGAATGCCATGGCAAAGAGGCCGATGGTGTTGTATTCATTTATAGCAGTTAAAGATATTGGAGGCCAATCGATAGAGCTTGTTGAATTTGAGTGGGGCAATTGCAAATAGTTACGAATGTGCTCGAGCTCAGTGCATGAATTTGGGAGGACTGGGATGAAAGAAGAGGGTTGGATTTCTGATGGAGGTAGCATGACATTAGTATCAAACGTAGAATCAGAAGTGTTTTGATGGGGTTCAAAAGAGGACGTGGTTACATTATTGAGAAGGGAAGAAATGTCTGTAGGGTGATTTGGCAACATAGAAAGTGCAGATGAATTGAATTGAACATCATGGTAGTAAGGGTCATTTTTTATTTTGTATTCAAGGGCTGCAAGGACGTGGGATTTGCAAACGAAGAATTCGTAAGCTTTTTCAGATGGAGTTTGTCTTTTGACAATGAGGATGTCTAAGTCAGAGAGCATTCGGGGTAAGTATTTAGCAATAATAGTGATGTCTTGAGGAAAACTAATTCTATGGCCACTATATTTGTATTGACCACCACGGGAATGAGTGACTTGTAGAATGGGGTTGACACGTGCAATGAGCATTTCTTCAACCTGTGTTAACTGGTGAAGGACATAGGGTTGTTCTCCAGGGTCCATGTTGTTTAGTTCAGAAAACCGACTGGCTGATTTGGATGACGCACAATGGAAACAAGAGAGTCTACCTTGGAAAAGCTTTGTTTTCATTCCTGGGTATGCTTCCTTGCATATTGTGCAAACATGCAAGTTAGAAAGTCCATCAATCCTTTCTCGAAAGCGACGGTGTTCATTAGTAAGGGGAGGGTTATATTGGGATTGCTGAATGTGAGGTGGGCTGGTTTGTATAGTTGGGAGTGCATTTGAGGTGGGAAGGGATGTAGAGGAAGTAGTAGGGTTGTTGCGATTTTCATAAAGTAGTCGACGTCGTGCATTTATCCTATCCTTTTGTTGTGCATAAAGAAGACGGTGCCGCTCGTTTTTGGCTGCAATTTGATTGTTTGTTGGCATATCTAAACAAGTACAAATAAATATTGTTAGTTTTGCATAATGATTAGTGCATGTTTGGAGAATGTAGCACAAGTATTAGAAATAACTTTTTCCTAGGTAGAATAGGTAGAAGGGAAAACATGCAATTAGGATTGATATAAAATTGCAAGCTGTTTTGGCGTCTAACATTGAAAGGAGAGAAGCAAGATAAAAAATATGTTGCTTCCTTCTTCTTCAATTGTTTTTTTGTTTGGCATGTTTGAACGATAAAGTAAATAGATTAGCAAGCAAGAGATCATTGTATAGCATGTAGACAATGAACGAGAAACATATCTAGTAACTCTTTGCAAATTTTGATACCTATATTATTAAACGGTAGATGGCAAACTTTTGTATTTCGGAAGGTTTGGAAGAGAGTATTTATAGTGAAGTTGAAGTTTGCGTCGTAATAACATGGGTGTGTAATTTACAACACTATGAGACAATGAGTTGTGCGGATATGTTTGTTTATGTACAAGAAGTCGTGTTTGAAGACACTTGAAGTATTTTACTTGAGCAGTATTAGTTGCAAGTGTTGAATACCGTTGGGAAAAATATGCTTTAATGCAAAGTGTTAGTTGGAAGGATCGTTCTAAAATTCGGCCACAAATTTAATGCAGACTGCTGGTTCGATAGAAAGAAGGACCAAGTCGTTTGTCGTGATGCCCATGAGCTCGTTTCTTGCATCCTTGAAAATTGTGACGTTCTGTAGATTCATGCTGTGGTCATGTAGTTCACTTTTAAGTCTGTACTGGTAGTCACATTATAGGAAGGTATCGTTACATTTGTACAATGCTATACCATGGAGGAAACATGGGCCGTGCTTTCAAGTTTCTGCAGTTTTTCTTGTTTGGGCATATACGGGTCATAAAAAGCACATAACTCCGAACAAAAGATAGATGGTTCCCTTCATATTTCTACCCAATACCCAAATATGTGGCAGTTCATACGAGAACTGAGAAAGACTGGATGATCCAAGTAACAGAATTAATTTTTTTTTATTTAAACATAGAATTACTATTTTTTATTTCGACATCGGCAAAGGTAGGTAGATTAGATTGAAGGAAAAACATGCAAATACGAGTGATATAGAATGAATAGATTAGTTAGCAAGAGATTGATGTATAGCATGTAGTCAACGAATGAGAAACATATGTAGTAACTCTTTACAAAGCCTACTATGTATATTATTAAAATGTAAACGACAAACATACATAATTTGGAATAACTGGAAGAGAGTATTTGAACTGAAAGCTACAGCTTGCAGCATAATAACATGGGTGTGTAATTTACAACAATAGCAGACAAGGGATGTGCAGAAATGATTGTTTATGTACAAGTAGGCGTGTTCCAAGAGATTGAAAGAGCAATTCACAGGCGGCGAACAATAGGTCGTTCTGAAGTGGACAATCGTTGAATCTCAGTGAGTACTTCCTTGCATGCGGAGGCATATTGAATTTCTTCTGAATTGACCAATATTGGTTGCAAGCGTTGAACACCGTTGAAGTAGTCTGATTTAATGGAAAGTGTTAGTTTGAAACGTTGTCCTGAGATTCGGCCACAAATTTCTTGCATATCACTTGGTTCAATGGAAAGAAGAAACAAGTCTTTTGCTGTGATGCCCATGAGTTCGTTTCCTGCATCATTGAAAACTGTGACATTCTGCAGAGTCCCGGTGTGGTCATGCAGTTCAACCTTAAGTTTGTACCGGTAGTCACATTCAGGGAAGGAACCGTTACATTTTGTACAATGCCAAAGATTGTTAGAATGCTCCACAACCTTTTTCATGCATTGTTTTCCATTGAAATCTAGTGGACATGCTAGAAAGTAGAAGTCGTCCATATCAAGAGCAGTAATTGTTGCTCGAACTGAAACCCAGATTGCTTTATCGGAGAGTTGCATGCTGGAAATTTCGGAAAGCGTCTTCCG
>APFE031023532.1:213253-232026 GCA_000404065.3 Pinus taeda | reverse complement strand
CGCCAGCATGCAGCATGCACCCAAGAAGAAAGGACTGCGACAAGACCCCTCGCGGGGATCCTGCAACAGTCCAACCTGTTCGAGTGAAGACCGTCCACAGCACCGCCATCTGAGAAGAAACACGGGCGCATGAACGCAAAACCATTCACTCCATCGCCAGCATCCTGTAATGCATCCTGAAACCACAAGCCTATGGGAATGTGCGGCCACATGTAGCAGGTAGATCCATCGTTCAAAGACTGGAAATCATGTGCAGTCGCGCGCAAGTAAGTGTTCTAATCCTTCTCTCCATCAAACTGCATGATTATTACTTCGATTTGTTTTGCATGGCATAAAGGTGAATGGTTGAGCAGCCGTAAGGCCAGTGACTGGCCACATCGGTTGGTGAACGGATAGTCAGAGGATGAGGTGGCAGCCACGGCAAAAGAAACATGCAGCACGCACGTGAATATCAGTCCCGTCAACCGTGAGACGAAGTTTAACCGAAAAGGGCAGCGGCAGATCTGTGGGAATGAACGCAGCAGCAAGGGAATGTGCAGGCGAATGATGAGTGACGTCACCTAACGGTCCGGCGGGGACAGCTCACCCCCCGTGCCACGAGCTGCGCCGATTCAAAATCTAATCGGCTCGATTAAAAGTGTATCTCCGTCAACCTCACTTCAAAACTCGAGTAGCTCCTCTGCTTACCTCTGCATGATTGATACGCCGAGCTCTCGGCTACCTTAATGCTGGTAAAACACCTCTCGACCGCTGGCCAACTATCGCTCTCTCTGAAGCCTGCGCACTGCTCCTACAGGCACAGTTTCTACAGGAAAAGCAGTCTCTACAGGAAGGTGAAGTCTTCACGTAAAAAAAAAGGTGGCGGAAAAGAGGTAACCCTGAAACTCCTTCTGTAATTGGCTTTCAAAGGTGGCAAGGTCATTTCTCACAGTCTGGTCATAAAAGAATATTGAATTGCTGTGCCTATACTATCGCTCCTACAGGATAGAGGTATAATTGGACTGGTGGTTTTGTTTGCATGCTCTGTCTATAACACCGAATTCCCTTTATAATTTACCACTTGTGGGTCCAAACCACCGTGTTTCATCATGCCTGGTGGGTTCATCAGATGAGAGCCCACCGATTCAACCACATTGAGGGAAAATCAGGCAGTGGTTGAGATTTTTACGCAAGCACAGTGGATGTCTTTTTGTGATAAGTTGCAGGGGTACGATGAGGAAGTGGCCGAGGAATTCTTGCAGGGCCTGAGGCCAAAATCCAAGGTGCTGGCCACAGTCAATTTCAGAGGCCTGAGCCTCAAGATAACCCCACAATCTATCAGTAGAATCACTGAGCGTCCTATGGGTCTTCCGTGGGATAAAGAAGAACGAAAACAAAACCAGCAAGCAAAGAAGGAATTCTTTCCACCTAACGAAGAATTCTCTGAAGATAAGAATGGAGTACGTAGGAATAGTTTGATACCACCTTGGAACAAGGTCAGCTTGCAAATTATGAGATATATCACCTGTGAGGGTCATCACAGCATTGTGTATGCATATCATTTCAGGCTGCTCACTGAATTAAGACACCGAATCAATCTTCCTGTAGAGAAAAAATTAAGCCTTCCTTATTTCCTGTTGCAATCTTTGATGGAGTGTGCTACTAAGCTGAAGGATGGTGTTCCAGAGCAGGTGGCACACCATGGGCTGATCAAATTGCTTGTAGAGGATGCACTATATCCCTACAAGGTTCCCCTCTCGTGGGAATCCTTCCGGAATTTAACACGTGAAGGAGACATAAAAATGTTGATGGAAGAAACAAGGTCGTCTAGCAGCGAAGAGCAAGAAGCAGTGGCCGAAGGAAAGAAGAAAACTAGCCCAAGTGCCCCGACTACCGTGCAGGAGGAGCAACACAAAGAAAAGGGTGCTGAAGAAAAAGCTGACTCCCCCATCCTGTCAGCGAGGGAATTGAGGTCAAAAAGCAGAAGGGACAAAGTTGGGGCAGGCCATGTCGGCCCAATAACGTCTCCAGCACTCACAAGCAAACAAAAAGAGAAAACCCCTGCAGCAAACCAAGCGAAAGGCAAGACACCTGTCACTACAAGAAAGGTGAAGCAGGCTTCTACAGGAAGCCATGCAAAATCAAAATCAAAGGAGCAGAGGGCGGATGTTCTAGCTAGGGAGGCAGCGGCTGTATTAGCTAGCCTCAGTACGCCACCTAGGCCAAAAGAAAAGAAGAAGAGAGACCCTCCTCTCTACTTCAAAAGCCGGAGAAGTGTTAGAATAAAAACTGGGAAACCGCAGGCACAGTCCAACAGCCCAATTGTCATCGAAGACACCCCTGCTTCTCCCAAAGAAAAATCACCCTCAAAGATTACAGTTACCTACGAAAAAGGGAGTCCAAGGAAGAACACATGGCAAGAAAGGATAGATTTGTTGGATGAGAAAACTCGGCTACAGCAAGCCGAGAAGGTCCTACAGGATACTTTGACTCGGCTACAGGAAACCGAACAAAGAGAAAGGGAAGGACCCTCGTCACCAAAGGAGGGTGAGCTAGAACCTCCCGGAGAGGAAGAAAAAGAACACATCCCTAAACCTACCCCTTCACCTAATCTGAACTCCTACTACACCTTCTTGGAGGCAGGACAGATCATACCGCAAAAATTTACTGTACCTCTATTTTTTGCATTAGAAGAAGAGAGGGTCCGTTCTCACACATGGATGCAGATTGCCAAATCAAAGGGAGTAGCCGACATAGGACCTTTACAAGACCAGCTTAAGGAGGTCAGGAGCGAATTCACCATGGCTAAACATGTGGCTAGTTGCCAACAAGCGCTCCTACAGGAAGAAAATCAGAGGCTGAGGTTGCAGCTGCAAGAACTAAAGGCAGGAGCATCGACATCCTCCAAGGTCGTCATGAAAGAACAACTGAGAAACAAGGAGATGACCACCATTTTTGAAGAGACCATGTCACGTCTACAGGAAGAACAGCAGCAAACTAAAATTGAAATGCAAGCACTCAAAGAACAGTTGCAGCAAAAGGAAACACAGTTGGCCTGCATGGCCAGCTGGGCCATAGAAGCAATTCAATGCAGATCACCTACAAAATCCTATGGGTTGTTCTTAAAATATCAATGGCTGCAATTCCAGATAAACACTTTGGCACAGAGAGGTATTTCAATTCAAAACCCGCATCAATTTTCTGAGTTATGCAGTACTAGTTCAGCAAAAGACAAAGCCAAATTGGCAGAGTTTTACCTTCACAACTTGGCTCTACCTAATGAAGTCTCATGGGATCCCAACACTGCCTTGGGTGATATGCAATTGATGGCGTTGGCCTCATGGTTAAACCATGAAGACCAAAGAGCAAATGAAGTAAAATCAGTCATGAACCGAGAAGTGAGGGAGCCACTGTTAATTAGGCCAGAACTAGAAGACCCGGTGACACTCATCTCAACCCATCAACAATTGGCTACAGACCCCACAGCTTCTTTAAGATTGATGGACCAACAGGCCCAAGCTATAGCCCACTTTGAGGATATGGAAAGGCTGTTGGGGAAAATGCTGCCCATGCTTGTGCACGTAGATGGAATACCCTGGGCCACAGCTTACAAATCCGAGAATACCATACACCCATCCGATTGAGGGAAGCTTTGGCAAGGGTTGACCTATACAAGAAATCCGTTCAAAGCCTCCAAGCCAACTGGATTGGCCTTAAACTCAGCCCACCACTACTGCTGGGTTTGACTGAAGGGAATACAAAAGAAAATGACGGTCAACAATGGGCAGAAGTAGATAGAACAGCAGGGTTTCACACCCACAGAGAGGATACTACCACTGAGCCTTGGGATGCGAGGGAAGCAGTAAAAGCCATGAAAGATGAGGACTTGGATTGACTTGCTCAAGGATGAGCAAATGGTTCAGTTGGGGGGTGATGATGAGCCCCAATTTTGGTACAATTTGGGCTCATTTTGGCCTATTTTACTTGCTCAAACCATTCATTTTTATTTGCTTATGCATGCATTTCTTAGTTTATTCATGTTTTTTGTAGGAAGAAGGTTAGACACTTTATCTACGTGACTAATGCATTATGATTCCAGGTTTTGGCATTAAAAAGGAAGCAAGAGACAACGAAAAAGGGGATAAGGAGTCAATGAGGTGGCACTGCTGATTTTGTGGAGAGATGTCCACGGTCTTGGGACATTCCTCGTGATTCCCACCAAGAACTCCGAGCTCCAATCCATCTCCCCTCCGAGCTTAAGAAGTAGCTAGCTGTCCTTCATGAACAACAGTCATAAACTGTTCTACAGGAACAGTAGTTATGACTGCCCTACAGGATCCGCAGTTAGACTCTAGTTGAACAGCCGAGCTCCTAAAATCAAGGGCACTTGGTGGATCATCGTTTTTGTATAAGTATGAAGGCCTTAGCCTTAGATAGGTTGTTGGAACTCTCGTATTGTTATTGTAATTTTGGAGCACAGTTCAGTTTTCGTCCCTTTTTGTAAGCCAATTTGGCATGACATCAGATTATGAATAAAGAAGGCAGTTTGTGATCTAGTTCTGAGTTTCTTAAGGAGAATATAGCTCTCAGGTTAGGGCCCAACCTGAGAGCCATAGATCCCCTCTGCTATAGTGTTGTTTCCATTTCATTTCCAGCACTTTAAGTTTTCGTTTGCACATGCAATTCGAATTACAGTTTGGTGATTTGGTTTTCTTATGAGTAGGATAGATTTTGCTTATGGTACAATTGTTTCCACTTCCTTAGTGTAGCAGAGGATAGATACCATCAATTGGAGCTCCAGCAAAACGGTTGTTAAGGCTCACTGCCATCTCTCTTGAAGATTGGGGTGCAGTCCATAACTAGCCACCAAAAACACGCATTACTTTACTTGATGATTGCTGCAATACAGTCACGGTTTTGATTAGATGCTTCCTTGTCACTCACACCTACACACATACTTTCATCCCCTCATACATATTTCTCTTCACGTTTTGGATTGCTATTCATTGAATTCATGGCATAAGTAAGGTAGGTTGATGCATTTTCGGTTTGGTGACAGTCATAATCATTTGTTTCATTTACACTCCTATTTCTCGTTCCATTACCATCTCCTCCATTTTGATCACGCATGCAAACATATCTCCTCGACCTTCACGTCGTTCTGTCCTCTCCCAAAGTCTTCCACTCCTCACGTAACTTAATTTCCTAACCTTTCATTGACATAACCCCTTACCTCCAACATACTCCCTACACCCATTTCCCATCTCATTCCTCCACTTCTGAGCCATCACCAGCCTTATCCTTACCTCACATATCTCTTCCTACCATTCCATCACTCCTCCATCACTTCAAACCTTCACGGTAGGTCATCCTGTAGTAGTTTATAGACATCCTGTAGAAACCTCTGAGTATCCTGTAGGATCCCCTGCAGACATCCTGTAGGAGGCCTTTCACTCGGTTGCTGAGCTTCTGAATGTGGAAAACCTCTGTGGATGGATGCTAAGGGTCTATAGGGACCTCACCTAGCCTCCCCAACCTGTCCCACGCTTTCCTTCCTTCTCCATCCCATCTACACAACCAAACCCTAATTAGCACACAATCACAATCATTCCATCCACTTAAAGGAAAAATACAAAAACATATCTTTTATGATGCAAGCAGTCTAGATCCATGCATTTTCACTTATCAGAGGTAACAGTAGCATTGGTAGAAGTTTCCTTCACGTCATTTGCATTGTAGAGGCTAGACTAGTTAGATTAGGGTTTTCTAGGCTTACATGCTTTGATTTGCTTTCAGTTCATTTTTGTCAAGTAGATTAGTCTCCTTTGAGCTAGCTTTCGTCCATCATTGATAAAGCTTCTTATGTGAGCCTATAGAAGTTGGCTTGAGCCCTAGCGGACTTGTGCCAGCTGACCAAGTGACAGCTGTGACAAGAGATAGTACTTGTGCATATAGCAGCACCGCTTCCAAGTTTGTACGAACTACTGGGTTGATAAAATTAAGAGACAGGAAGCCCCAGGAGTTGTAGCATTATTGCTACAATACTGGAGCTCACCAGCTGATGTGCTCTAGAGATGATTGCCTCCAAACTTTCTAGTTGTCTATCCAGGATTTTATCAAACTCTTTCCTTCTACAAGCTTTCTCAAGACTGAATATATCTAGATCCCCAATGTCAATAATTTCAGGTTCCTCTTCCATATGTTTGGGCTCACTGCTTCCTGCTAGTATGTTATTTGAATTACTTGGTCCTTGGGGAGAGATAACCATTTCCATTCCATTGTACCTCGATTCAGATTCCTTGGTGGGTTTGGATGTTGGGCTTGTCATGGTCTGAGATGGCTTTGGCTCTTTCTAAGAGACCGAGGGCTGAATTATCATGGATGGCTTGAGTAGATCTTTGATATGGGTGGAGGGTTCAAAGTCTTTTGAAGCTGATTGAGCTAGGATATCAAAGTTGTTACTGGTGGAGGGTAGGGTTGAGTTGGTTGTGGGATTTTTGGATCCTGAAGTGGATTTTTTGTGGTTCTTTTTCCGGGAGTTGACTTAATTAAATCCTTCCTCATTGGTTTTTTCTTGAGAGGTATTGGTATTAGGGTTTATGTTTAGGGGGTAGTCATGGAAAAGATGACCATGTGCATGTAATTTTCTACATCGAAAAGGAACATGTTCATAGTCTATTGGTTGAGTCCATTCAAAATCATCGTGATAAAGACTTACCGAGTCTGGAAGTGCCTTGTCAAGATGCATGTAAACACAGATACGAGCATAGGAAGTGTACATTCTTAGTTTTGTTTCTTCGGCTATCTTTATGAAGTCGCCCAGACCATTTCCAATGTATTTTAGAGATTCTGCATCCCAGTATTCTAGTCGAAGGGAGCACATGCAGATCCAATTAGGTGCCCAATTGAAATCCTCTTTGTTCAGATTGAATCTTTCTATCCTGTCTCTGAGATACAAACCAACGGAGTTGAAGAAATAGGGAGCTCCATCTATGATTCTATTATGGTCTTCTATGTAGTTGAAGATAGCTATGAAGAAGCCTTTGGGTCTGAGCTGCAAGGTTACATGTCCTTTGGGTTTCCATTTGGCTGCAACCCAACCTTGCAGGGCTTTCTCTATTGGCCAAAAGCCAATAAATTTCTCTATGAGAGCGTGGTCCTTCACAAATTAGATTTGGGCATTAATCTGGTGACCAAGTAGTTCCATCTTGGGTCTCTCTGCTGCAATAGGTTTGCAGGTGGCCTAGGTGGCTTTGGAGATCTTGCTATTTAATGTCGAATTATCTTGCTGCTGAGTCAGAGGCAGTGCCTCCGTTTCTTGTGGTGATTTTTTTTCCCTTTCTCTACTAGTTCAGTTTGTTGTACAGTGCTGATGGGCTCTGCCATGTCAAAATCCTATTCACTCTCATTTTGATTCCTTATCGTGCTGCTGCAACTGGGGGGAGGCTCCGCCCCCCCCCCCCCCCCAAGAGGGGGATCCATATTAGTGGATCTAAGTGCTGGGTTGTGCAGTTGCTAGAGAAACTAAGGTGTTGCAAGTCTATTATTGTTCAGAGAGGGTCAGATGTTGTATAGCTCATCTGAAACCCTAAGCTCACCAATATTTTTTTGTTGGGTTTATAATATTAGTCCCATGAGTTTAATATTATTCCATTCGGTTCATAATCCGTTGGGGTTTTCATATTAATCACTTAGATTTATTATGCCTTAGGGTTTATAATATCAACGCCTTGGGTTTATTATTCCCTTAGGCTTATAATATCGATCATAGTCAACTATTGTCAATCATAGAAAACCATGGCCAACCATGGTTGAATGTCACATTGTGACAAGGATTCTCTCACCATGAAAATAAACCATGTTTATTTTAGTCTTTCTAATATTTATATTAGGGTTTACCAATGGGTTTATAATACCAGTCCCTTAGGTATAACATTATTTCCTTCAGTTCATAATCCCTTGGGGTTTGACTATTAATCCTTTTGGTTTATTATTAACTTGGGTTTATAATATCAATAATGGTCATCTTCATGTCTCTCTTGTTTTTGTAATTGATGAAAAGCAATTTTGGGGTAAGGCCAAAACCCCTTTCATATAAATATTTGATCTTGAGGCCCATGGGGTATGGCCCACAAACCCTATCGGAAGTGTATTTGAGGCTTTAAGCCTTTAAACTAGGACCATACACTTTTTCGGCTTTTTCTTTAAAAACCGAGACCATAACACTTTATCGCAAAACAAAGGAATACATGGAAAACAGAAGAAACTCCACTCTGAACACTTGGCCAAACTTAAAAAGGATTACACCCACATATATAAATATTGGAGGGTCCCCTCCTCCACTCCTTTATACAGTGCTCTTCAACCTCTGCCTTCTCTGATCTTCGATCTTCGATCGACTGATCTCTGCCATCCATTATTCCTTCGGATCTTGCAGTCAGCGCTAAATCGCATATCGGCACATCAGCGGTCCTCTGCAAGCCCTTGACCTCTCCAATTTGTTATAAGAAATTAGATTGTAACCATCGATTCTGACTCGATCCAACAATTGTCGCTTCAACACATAATCGCAATCACATTTCTTTAGGGACCGGTTCTGATATCTCCTAAGGGATTTTCGTCGATGCGATATAAAGGTTCTGCCCCATGAAACTTGATCTAGAACATTGATCTCATAGATCCGATGACTCCTGTGCATTCTCTCATTTATTCTTCCTTAGCTTGATTTGCTTGCTTCTGATGGACTCTGCTTTATAAACATGGTTTTCTTTTGTACTCCGTTAACACATAAAACACTCATATATTGATGTAATTACTTAATATTGGATCGCCATCAATCCTACAGTGATCGATGGTCGATTAACACTCTACAAACAGGATTCAGGTCCTCAATGCATATATTTACATAATGACTCGAAAAGTATAATTACACAGATACGCGAAAATCCACAAACACACATGTATTATATTATACACAGAATTGAGTTACACCCTAAGCCATTTTAGCCTTAGAAACAAGCTTCCTCTCGACAACATTGTGAACACTCTTTCAGCTTATAAATATTTTACAATCACACTATATCTATCTATCACTATCTCACGATATATATAGAACACGCAGGTTCATCGTTTATAGGAATATTGGATTGGATCACTGAAAGGATTCGATCAATCCTCCAACAACCCCTAAATCTCTCTATATGCGTACATATGTGGAATATTACATTTAATAAAGTCTTGAGAGACTTTATCCATTCCATCATTTACTCTGTTTAAAACAAATTTGTCCCATGTTCAGCTCCAATGGTCCACTTCGTCCTCTTCTCCATTTTGGATTCTTATTTTGATTAAGGGTGCTGAGATGCACCTGCATCAAACTCCCAAGGCACAAAAATTTATAACCTCCTAGTCATATACTTCATTTTCTCCTTAGCAGTTCTACTCACTTCTCAGTGGAACTACCTTCATGATCTTCTGTGAGCTGCAACCAACCTCTACAATAATAGTGTTCCTCTGCTACATGATACCTCACCAAGCTCCCCTCACTCAGTCTTTTGGCATCCTTCTAGTTCTCTTCTCTAGAACCAATAGAGCACTCCTTACTCTAGGCTATTGCAAGTCTTCTCACCATTCGCTGCCATTCTTTGCATGACAGTAACACCATAAAATCTCTAGTCTCCACGACAACTATACCTCCTTCTCCTTCTGCTTGCACTCTTCTCCCTTCTCACAGGAAATCCTTTCCCTACTATGATACCACTTGACAAAAAGCGATTTTGGGGTAAGGCCAAAACCCCTTTCATATCAATATTTGATCTTGAGGCCTGTGGGTTATGGCCCACAATACATATCAAAAGCATTCTTATAGCACTTAAGCCTTAGAACCCGGGACCATACACTTAACCGACTTTTTCTTTAAAAATCGAGACCATAACACTTTATCACAAAACAAAGGAATACATGGGAAACACAAGAAACTAAGCTTTGAACACTCAGCTAGACTTCAAAAGGATTACACCCGCATATATAAATATCAGCAGGTCCACTCCTCCACTCCTTTATACAATTCTCTCCAACCTATGCCTTCTCTGATCTCTAATCTTTGATTGGTTGATCTCCACCATCCATTATTCCTTAGGATCTAAGGGTCAACACTAAATCACATATTGGCACATTGGTGGTCCTCCATCATCTAGTCCTTGACCTCTCTAATTTGTGATAAGCGATTAGATTGCAACCGTCGATTCTGACTCTCGATCGGATGGTTGTCGCTTCATCGCATAATCGCAATCGTATTTCTTTAAGGACTGGTTCCAATATCGCCCAAGAGATTTTTGCCAATGTAATATAAAGGTTCTACCCCATGAGACTTGATCTGGACCGTTGTTCTCACATATTCGATGGCTCCTGTGCATTCTCTCATCTATTCTTCCTTAGCTGGATTCGCTTGTTATTGATGGACTCTACATTATAAACATGGTTTTTTGCCATAGTCCGTTAATGCACAGAACACTCATATATCAATGTATTTACTTAATATTGGATCACCATTAATCCTACAGCGATTGATGGTCAATCAACACTCTACAAAT
Organism: Pinus taeda; assembly: GCA_000404065.3. Taxonomy (NCBI): domain Eukaryota; kingdom Viridiplantae; phylum Streptophyta; class Pinopsida; order Pinales; family Pinaceae; genus Pinus; species Pinus taeda. The sequence continues at coordinate 221,455 of APFE031023532.1, read as the reverse complement.
GGGATTTAAGTCCTCAATGCATATATTTACATAATCACTCGAAAATTATAATTACACAAATATGCAGAAATCCACAAACACATGTATTATATTATACACAGAATTAAGTTACACCCTAAGGCATTTCAGCCTTAGAAACAAGCTTCCTCTCGACTACATTGTGAACACTCTCTCGACTTACAAATCTTTTATAATTGGACTATATCTACCTATCACTGTGTCACGATATATATAGAACACACAGGTTCATTGTTTACAGGAATGTTGGATCAGATCACTGAAAGGATCCTACCAATCCTCTAATAACCCCTAAATCTCTCTATATGCGTACATATGTGGTAGATTACATTTAATAAAGTCTTTAGAGACTTCATCCATTCCATCATTTAGACTGTTTTAAATATATTTGTCTCTTGTTCAACTCCGATGGTCCATGTCATCCTCTTCTCTGCTTTGGATTCATCTTTTGATTAAGGGGAGTCAGATGCTCCTATATCAGTAATATCAATTCCTTGTGCTTCTTAATCCTTCAGGTTTTTAATATTTATCCGTTGGGTTCACTAATTCCTTAGGTTTATAATATTAAAGAGTTGGGTTTATTAGCTCCTTGGGTTTATAATATTAGTCCTTTTTGTTTAATATTATTCTAGTTGGTTCATAATCCCTTGGGATTTTAGTATTAAACCCTTAGGTAATAATAATAAAAAATGGAGTAATATTATAAACCCAATGTATAAAAACCCTAAGTTAAATATTAAAAATACTAAAGCCTAAGAAGAAGAAGAAGAAGTGAAGAAGAATATGCAGTTATATCATATTAAATATTGCATATAATTAATAATAATATATAAAATATTTAAGGAAGTTAGTTGCTTATTTATTTTTTATAGTTTATTAATTATCACAAATAGTTGGTCTTTATTTAATAATTTATTATTATAATTATATTATATAATTATTTCTTATTTTTTTTTTCACTTCTGGTTCATGGATACCCTAGTCAGTGGGTAGCCATCATTCCAAGGTTGTTAAAACTAAGTGGACCCCAACCAAAGGGGATCAACACCCCTCACCCTACTTTACTGACCTGCCCCCAAGAGCTTTCCTGGAATTGACCCTTGTTGACTCCCTATTGGCGAGGATTGATGTGACGATTGAGTAACTTCTTGGGCTATTACATTATTTATAATTATATATTATAATTTATATTATAATTATAATTAATAAATAATAATATTTAATTATATTATTCATTTATTATTATTATTATTATTTTATATTATTATTATTGTGGATTTTGAAGTCACGAGTATGTGTGATTATGAGAGAGTGACGGGCTAGGGTTTAATGCAGGGTTTGCCCCTGGCAGGCCTACAATAGCAATAGAGCGTAGGGGAGACCATAGTAGATCAGGACAAGGGAGCACTGTCATGGGTCGTAGAGCAAGATCGATTAGGGCAGGTGTGCATTGACAGAAGAATGATGAGCCTGGCAGGGGGGAGTGATCCCTTCCTATAAGAATGTGACGACGGGAGAAGCAAGCAGAAATGGGACTCCAAGAAGCCAGGGAAAAAGGGGTAAGGACGCACTAGTCATGGGAGCGTGCTGGCAAGCTGGTTTAGGAGGAAAATTCCTACCTAGAGCAGCAAAAAAACCAAGGTTTGTCAACCCCAACAACAAACTGGAGGAATATAGAGGGTTTATGAAATATCATGTGCTAATCTACAAATTCATAAGGGCCTGGCCTACAGAGGAGGAATTGGTTAAATGGATGTAGCAATGTTGGCAACCGAAAGGTCACATAGACTTGAAACTAGGAGCGAGAGGCTTCTTTTCAGTTGTATTCTCTAACTTAGAATACAAAGAGAAGGTATTTGAAGATGGCCCTTATTTCTTCAATAATGTTGGTTTATTTATGCACCACTCGGAAGAATGTTACAACCCAGATCAGGAAAAAGTGTTGGCCGCACCAATCTAGGTTTGCCTGTTCAGCCTCCCAATGGATTTCTGGGCCATGAAAATCTTTGAAGGAATAGGTAACTCAATTAGGACCTTTGTCAAGGTGGATGACACAACAAGAAAAGGGAGGTACACTTCTTGTACCCATATTTGTGTTTATATGAACATTACAAAACCTCTCCCTGATTGCATAGAAATAGAATATCATAATGAAATATGGCAACAACCTCTGGATTACAAGCACATACCCTTTAGGCATCATAGATGCCATGAATATGGGCATCTATTCAGATCTTGCCCTAAGAACTTCCCAAATCCCACTCAAGGAAGCAAGAAGGAAGAAGGATCTGGTAAGGAATCAGAAGAGGGATTCCAGGAGGTCCACAAGAGGAAAAGGACCCAAAAATTGACGAGTAACCATAAGAACCCACAGAAAGAGAAGGAACAGGAAAATCAGAACAAATTCGTTGTGCTACAGGAAGAGGAAATGGAAGAGATCAACAAGGAAAGAAGTGACAAACCAATAGAGCCAATACAGAAAGATAAAGGGAAAAAGCAAGAACAGATCAAAACAGTGGAAGAAAACGTAGGGGAAGTAAACAAAATGCAAATGGATCAAAGCCAAATGGAGATAGACCGGTACAAAGAAAATTTTAGCGAAGAGGAACAAGTGATGAAGTGATTACTACAGGAATGCAGACACCTAGACAAGAGGTTCATCCCAGAAGACCAAAAGCAGTTATACAAAGAAATGTTTCAACAATATAAAATGAAAATAGGAATGATCATGATAAGTCAACCCGAGCATGTAGGATCATAGGGGGGACAGGGTCAGGAAGTAGGAGTATCAGGCAAAGGAGGGAAAAAAAGGGGAAGAAGACCCATGAGTAAATCCATCCAAATGGTGGGAGAAATGTTTGTTAACTCAGGAAAAATGGTGCCATTATCAGAGTTATTCCACCAACCAACCAAACTGTTGAAATGATAATCACGACCTGGAACATAAGAGATCTAAACAGTAAAGGGAAACAAAGATATCTCAAAGAAAGACTAAGGAAAGATAAACCTAGTGTGATTTTACTTCAAGAAACCAAGATTAGTGAACTAAAACTGAAGGAAATCACGAGAAACGTCAAGCCCAGGTATGAGATACTAGGAGAAGATGCTATAGGAAGTGTGGGAGGTCTAGCCATACTTTCGAAGAATCCTTTATGCAAAATTTAGAAAAATTGGTTCCAAAGAATGGGTTCTCCTCTCAGGGGACTACAGTCCTCATATCCCAGAAGAAAGAAGGACTTTCATCCGAAACTTAGTAAATGTGCAAGGTCTATACCAAGATACACCATGGATTATAGGAGGGGATTACAACATGATTACATCCTTGAATGAAAAAAGAGGAGGTGTAAGAAGGATAGATGGAGATATGGAATTGTTTGCAGATACCATAAATAACCAAAGGCTAGTGGGTATCCTAACTAATAATGGGATACACACCTAGAATAACAAAAGAGGAGGGAAGCATCAAATTGCCTCAAGATTAGAAAGATTCCTAATATCTGAGTAGATTATGACTAGAGACATTTTTGTGGAAGCGATGATATTACCTAGGATGGGGTCGGACCACTGGCCAGTTAAATTAGATATGGATCTCAAAGCCATTCCTAAAAATTGACCATTCAGATTTGAGGCTTTCTGGCTTAGAGGCCCTAAGTTTATAAACAAGGAAAACGAATGGTGGAAGAAAAGTGAACAAAGGGGAAGAAACAAAATGCAAACGTTCCAGCTTAAGCTGAAAGAAATGAAGCAAAAAATCAAGAAGTGGAACCAAGAGGAATTTGGAAACATAATACAGGACCAACAACAGTTAAATCAAAGGATGATGACAATACAATAACAAATGATAAGGGAAAGGCGTAGTGAAGAATTAGCAACAAAAGAATGCATACTGGTTAGCCAAATAGAGGAAAGAAGGAAAGAGGAAGAAATATTATGGAGGTAAAAGTCAAGAGTGAACTGGTTAAGGGAGGGAGAAAGGAACACCAAATTTTTCCACAAAGAAATGGTACAGTATAGACAAAGAAACAAAATCTTTTCCCTAAAAAATGAAGAAGGAGTCCGACAAACTCAGCATGAGGATATGGAGGAAACCCTGGTTAGACATTTCAAAGATATTATAATGGAACCACAGGAGGAAAGGCAAGAAGCAGCTCGTATAAGATGCAACCAGATCCCCAATATGATTGCCAGAGATCAAAAGCTTTCTTTAATGACAGTAGCTATGATAGAGGAGGTCGAGGAAGTGGTGAAAGGACTAAAGAAAAATAAGGCCCCGGGACCGGATGGCTTTACGGCGGAATTCTATCACGCTGCATGGAGGTTCATAGGTAATGACATCCTAGAAGGGGTGGAAGAATCTAGAAGAAATCAAAAGGTATTGTCGATTTTAAAAGCCACCCTCCTCTCTCTCATCCCTAAAACCACTAAGTCAAATGACCCGCAGGGATGTAGACATATTTCCCTTTGTAATGTTATTTATAAAATTATCTCCACTCTGATAGTTAAAAGATTGAAACTGATTTTGCCTAGTATTATATCCCCAGACCAAACAGGGTTTGCAGAGGGTAGACAGAACTTAGATGGATTGATAAAATCCCCAGAAGTAGTGCACTCGCTTAAATAAAAAAAGATGGCTGGAATGATGATTAAATTGGATCTATCCAAAGCCTATGATAGATAAAATTGGGAATACCTAAGGAAATTTTTGGAGGCCTTTGGTTTCTATAACAAATGGATAGATTGGATCTCGGTGATGATATCCACCTTGGTCTTCACAATCCTCTTAAATGGAACCCCATCATCCACCTTCAACACCACCAAAGGCCTTAGGCAAAGGGATCCACTATCGCCATTCCTTTTCATTATTGCTACAGATGGGCTAGGAAGGTATATCAAAAAGGAAGTGCAGGAGGACAAAATCAAAGGATAAGGGTTTGGGGGAATGATATCCCGATAACCCACCAGTAGTTCATGGATGATATCATGTTATTATGTGTTGTATCTCTCAGGGAAATCAAAAGGATGAAATACATCCTTGATCTCTGCATGGAAGCCTTGTACACTCAAATTAACAATGAGAAATCATGTGCTTACTTCTTCAAGACAATTGGTAATGTAAAAACATACCTTGCAAGAATTTTGGGATTCGGGGTAGGAGAGTTACCCACAAAATAACTAGGAATACCCTTAACAATCAATTATCTTAAGATGGAAAATTCGCATCAGACTATCGAGAAGATCCTAGGAAGGCTATCCAACTGGTCCTTCAGATCTCTAAACCTTGTAGGAAGAGTAGTCCTGGTAAAAGAAGTCTTGCAATCAATACCAATTTACCAACTATCTGGGATGGCAGCCTGGAAAGGGGATAGCTCCAAAGTGGTGGAAATCTTTAAGAAATTCATATGGGGAGGGTCTCAATAGTAGAAAATATGGGCTTTGATTTCCTCGCAAGGATTGACCAGGAAAAAGGAGGAAGGGGGCCTAGGGCTGAGGGATCCATACCTCATCAACCAAATTATGGGAGCCAAGTTGTGGTGGAGATGGATGGTAGGAGGAGGAGGCCTCTGGAAATAGACATGGACGAGGAAGTATAATATCCTAGGGAGAACTGAAGATATACTACGGTATGAAGAACTAGTAAGAGGATCTACAATTTGGAACTTGGCAAGCCAGAACAAGGACATAATCATAAACCATGCTTTCTGGGAAATACGAAATGGCAAAACAAAAAAGTTCTGGGATGAGGCTTGCCAACAACGAGAAAAATTAAATGGAAAGCAAGAATTCAGAAATATTCTACAATTCTCAAAAGATGTAGGCCTAAATCAAGTAGATGAGTTATGGAAAGAAGACCACAATGAGGAGGATTGGAGAGTTTGAAAAAACCCAGAAGAATGGGGTCAAAATATTAAAGAAGAACAAAGAGAGCTCTATGTAAAAGAAATGGGAATAAGAAAGATATCTATTTGAACAAGACCTGATATCTTGAGATCAAGACACTCTATGAAAGGGACTTTCACAGCCAAAGAAGCATATGATTTAAAAACTATGCAAGAATAGGAAGGACTCCAACATTTATGGAAACAAATCTGACATAGAAAATAGTCGCCGAAAGTCACTCACTTCCTCTAGTTAACATGCAAAGGCCTAATTTTGACATGGGGCCAACTTCAGAAAAGAGGGATGCAAGGACCATCCCTATGTGGTCTATGTAAGCAAGACAATGAAAATATAGAACACTTAACGAATTCATGCCATTTCGCTCAACAACAGTGGGAAGCCATCTATGGGGTCTTTGGAAGGACGGATAGGAACCAACAGAGCATAAGACAGACAATCCAACAATGGGGACGAGACCACTTTACCAGCCTGGTTATTAACAGAGCTTGGGGGCTACCAATAGGATTTAATCTTTGGATGATATGGAAGGAATGGAATCATAGGATCTTCAAAAACAAGGAATCGACTCTAGAGTAGGTATGGAAAGGTGTAATAGAACATATCAGGGAAACCATCCTAGCAGAAGAATGGGGCCAAGAGGACTGGGAGACCTCACCATAGGAAACAAGAATTTTAAAAATGTTGAACCTAACCAAAGAAATGGTGGGAGCGCATACATGGAAAGCAACAAGGAAGAGCACGGAATTATCGTAGAATTTCACTAGACCAGTAGACGGATTCATTAAATTGAACTTTGATGGAGCCTCCAAAGGGAACCTGGGTATTGTAGGGATAGGAGTCATCTTTAGAGATTGCCAAGGCAGGGTTAGACTTTTGTATTCAGCACATTGCGGCATGATGAGTAACAATGAAGTAGAAATCGTGGCAGTATGACAAGGTATGAGAATAGTTGTTAGGCTTGGGTATAAATAACTAGAAGTTGAATGGGATTCATTACTGGTAATCAATATGATGAGGAAAATCTACAATAGAAAGGCATGGGACAAACTGAGCCAAAGCTGGAGAATAGCAAGCCTCATCCAAAAACTGGGAGAAATAATGAAACGGTTTAATTATATGATAATCAAGCACGTAAAAAGAGAAGGGAATAAAGAGTCTGATTTCTTGGCCAACTAGGGGTGTAACCAGTAAGTAGGACACATGGAAAGAACATGGCCCATACAACCAAGGGATACAAGAATGTACCCACTAAGAGAAATATCAGCCCATGATGACTATCATGACTAGACACAACGATAATGAGAATAACACACCCCCGATTGGGATAACAGAGTGGGTAATCGAAATAATTATGGTTGTCAAAGGCTAGGAGGCGAAAGGACTGCCTACCATAGCCCACACAATTATGCTACAGCGCATGGTGGAGCCTTGCATGTATGCAGTGATGTCAAAAGGTAGAAGTGGCAGTTTGTACGTAGACAAGAGGAGAGGTGGTAAGGACGGCGGCGGAAGGTGGATGGGATGGCAAGTAGGTAAGGTAGAGTATGAGAGGGAGCATAGGAAAGAGAGGTTGGCTAGATTTCAGGGTAGCGGGAGAACGAGAGTGGAGCACTAGCCGTACTCGCATCCAGCAAGCAAGGATAGTAACCACGGGTATGTTAATCATTTTCTTTCTATAATTCATGAAGGAAAGTTTAGTATACCAGGTGGGGGAAGGAACTCGTGCCAGGTTGGGAAGGAAATTCCATAGGGAGAGGTTATGCTATTGTTGTGGCCACCAACAACCCCCCTCCTTATGAAGTGTTATTGCTAACACTAAATAAGTCGGGACCCTCATAAAAAATCAAAAAATCAGTTAGTGTTACATCTTCCTTTTTTATTTAAACTTACAACATCATGGACTTAGGAAAATACCTTGAAGAATCTAAAAAAACCTAAGTTTCATGATGAAGAAAAATGAATTCACTCCTTAAGAGATGTCGCATCACACGAAGAATGATAGGATACACCTTCTAATGAGTTAAAATGACAAAAAACGAGATTGCGACACGAAACCTCATCGCATCACATACACTAAAGAAACACTCACATTTAAGAAACTCTAAAAATCACCGATATGCGATATCGCATATCGCGCATCGCAAAAATCACATGAATTACACAAGGATTATAACGATCTGCGATATTGCGATATTGCGATTTTGTGATACTGCGACACTGCGATACCGCAAAGTTGCGATGCCGCGATATTGTGATACTACGACCTTGCGATAAAAAATAGCATGA
>APFE031023532.1:183355-202773 GCA_000404065.3 Pinus taeda | reverse complement strand
TATTCCAATAATAGAATTAAGGTATAATAAATAAATAGTGATTTATTTAATTATTCCTAGGGAATTTAGTCAAATGTGACAAGGAGTAATTATCAAACAACGATTTAATAATTATTCCTAGAGAAAATTAAATAAATAATTACTTATTCAATTATTCTCATGGGGTTTTCTAATTTTAATTAGAAAATTGTTCAATAAAAATGGGTTACTAAATTATTTCCCCTTGTGAAAGTGATTTTACTATGGTAAAAGTAATCTTACATGGTCTCTTTCGATCCACCTAGTTAGAAATGACTAGGTGATAATTTTTTATGTGATAACATATTTCCCCCCAACATATGAGTGTTAGGAGAAAATTGTATGACCGAAATACGTTGTATTGTATGCTTCCATGAGACACCAAAGGGGGGAGAGAGAGAGAGAGCTGAAGCAATGAAAGGAAGGACAAAAATGGAGGGGGCGAGACCTACTAAATTGATAGAAGTCTCCTTTTATGTTAGATTACATGATCTCAAATAAGGTGAGGGAGACATATCCATACCCATCGAGATAGCTGAGTAAAAATAATAATGGTGAGACCAGAAATGTGCAACTGAGCTACAAATTACATGATGCATGATATGTTGGCATCAATGGGTTAGGAAATAATACAATGAATCCCATATACATAATGTGCCTAGAAAGACAAAGGCCAAGACTGAACACAATGACATCTGAGTATATAAGACATAATTCCCCTCAAGATGACATGGTGAGCGTGGGTTTTAACCCCATACATAAACTACCTGCATACGAATTCTAAAAACATATAATAAACAATGATGAGAGAATAACATATAAAACAAATATACACAAATAGTTTCCCCTAGATCCCAAAACCTGGACTACTGGATTGAATTTTCATTATGGTCCTTTCAATGTTACAACACATATATATACATTTCAAAGCATCCATAAACCCCGTATTAGAATATAACTATAGTTCCCTTCACTGGATCTACGAAATACCATGGACCAAAAACTATCGCACCCAAAACCATGTGTGAAATCCATGCACAAAACCATAAGTAGGTCCACCCACTTAATTTACATCCCAAAAAAAAGTTCCCTAGGGCATTGCCCCATACCCCATAGAGGGGGGCTACAACTCCCCTCCAACCCTCTATAGAGGGGCCTTCCTCTCCCCCTATTAGCCCCCTACATAATGAAGCAAGGGCTATGCCCCCATTCTAACTCCCCGATTCAACTACCGTGGCTAGTCGTGCAAATAATATAACACAAGCCAACATTCTCCCACTTGTTGTTTTCTTTCCACACGAGAGCTTACTCATTGATATAGCCCTGCAATGCCCATTGTTTCTTTACACCAAGAGAACTTCTCAGAGCTCACAAATTTTGTCAATGTATTTACAGTATTCTTCAAAGTGTCCACCTTTACCAGGAACACCTTTTTGTCTTCTACCATATCCCTCATAAAGTGATACTGGACATCAATTTTCTTTGTCTTTGAATGATAAGCGAGGTTCTTTTCCAAGAAAATTACACTTTTCTTGTCACAATCTATCCTTATAGCTCGATGTACTAACCCCATACTTGAACACAATATTTGCAACCAAACTGCTTCCTTGTTTGCATGAGTGGCTGCCATGTATTCTGCCTCTATAGTTGACAATGCCACTACAAATTATCTCTTACTCATCCAACTGACTGCACCTCCAAATAGGTTAAACACATATCAACTTGTAGATCTTCTCTGATCCAGATCTCCAGCCTAGTCTGCATCAACAAAGCCACAAATTTCCAAAGCTTTGTCCAATCTTGGTCTTCCTTGGTAGCATAAACCATAATCATTAGTGCCACGCAAATCCCTAAAAACCTACTTCAATGTTGTCAAATGCTCGTTCTCTAGTTTTGACATAAACCTGCTCAATACTCCCACTACATGTGAAATATTTGGTCTAGTATAGACCATTGCATACATCAGACTACTGACTGCACTTATATATGGAACACAGGACATGTCCTCCTCCTCTTCTTATGTCTTGGGACACTATGCAGTGGATAACTTTACACCTACAGGAATAAAAACCTTCACCAGTTTACTATCCTGCATATTAAACCTCTAGAGTATTGTCTCAACATACTTCCTCTGGTTTAACCAAAGCTTTCTCTTTGCTTGATCTTGTTTAATTTCCATGCCCAAAATATAGTTTGCAGTACCAAGATCTTTCATGTTGAATTTGGAGGACAATTGGGTGTTCAAATCTAGGATAATTTGTTTGTCATTTCCAACCAGCAACACACCATCCACATACAATACTAGATAAATATCATGGTCACCAATTAATTTAAAATACACACAGTGATCTGCTTTGCTTCTGATGAAGCCACATCCCTGTATAAATGTATCAAATTTATGATACCACATCCTTGTTGACTATTTTAACCCATACATAGACTTTTTTAACTTGCATACCAGTTCTTTCTTACCCTTCACTGAAAAGCCTTCAAGTTGCTTGATGTATATCTCTTCTTCTAGATCCTTGTGAAGAAATCTTGTCTTCACATCCAATTGTTCTACCTCAAAATCAAAAGCAACAACAATAGATAAAAGTAATCTAATTGAAGCTACCTTGGCAATAGGAGAAAAAATATCACCAAAATCAATTCCCAACACCTCAAAATAACATTTTGCTACCAACCGAGCTTGATATTTCTCCACCATTCCTTCTGCATTCATCTTCTTCTTGAACATCCATTTGCTTCCAATGGGTTTCCTTCCAACCGACAACTCCACCAAATCCCAAGCCTCATTTTTGTGCAAAGATGCCATTTCATCAACCATGGCCTCTTTCTAGAGTTTGCCTTCCTCTGAATCTATTGCTTCCTTCATAGTTATGGGATCCTCATCAGTAATAGATAAAGAAAATTTTTAACAAAAAGCAGATGGGTTATACCTTTCTAGTTGCTTTCTTTATCGAACTGATCTCCTCACAACCAACATTTATGGCTTTTCATCTTTTAATTCCTCTTTTGTTGTAGAGTTTGATTCTTCCTCCTTTAGCTCAAACTATATCTTCTCAGGTTCCTTTGGTAGTACTTCATGTTTAATAGCATATTTCGCCTCTCTAAACACCACATCTCAGTTGTACACAACCTTCCTTGTTATTGGGTTCCAAAGCTTATAACCTTTTAAACCATCCATATACCCAATAAATATGCACTTTTCATATTTACTATCCAACTTTGTTCTTTTCTCCTTTGGAACATGTACATATGCATCACATCCAAATACCCTCAGATGTGAAAGAGAAGGCTTCTTACCAATCAATACCTCTTGTGGATTCTTATTCTCCAATGTTGATGACGGTGATATGATGACCAAATAACATGAAGTCTCCACCACTTCTACCCAGAATTCTTGCCCTAACCCAACACCACTGAGCATGCTTCTTGCCCTTTCCATCAATGTCTTGTTCATTCTTTCTGCAACTCCATTTTTCTCAGGTGTGTACAGAGTATTATTCTTCCATGTTGTACCACAATTCTTACAGAACTCTTCAAATTCCTTCTTGCAAAACTCTCCACCGATATCTCTCCTAAGCACCTTGATCTTCTTCTCTATCTAGTTTTCCATCAGAGCCTTAAATTCTTTAAACCTATCAAAGACTTCAAATTTCTTCTTGAGGAAATATATCCATGTATTCCTTAAGAATTCATCTATAAATGAAACATAGTACACAAACTTACCCAGTGATGGAACTGAAATAGGTCCAAACACTTCATTGTGCACAAGCTCTAATATATGTTTCGCCCTCTTACCACCAAAGGGGAAACTCACTCGATTCTGCTCCCCATAAACATAATTTTCACAGAAATCAAAATCCAAAGTGCTATTAGACATACCTTCTACCATACCTTTACCATGAAGTATTCGAAGGACCTTCTCTCCAATATGTTCAAGCCTTTGATGCCATAGCATAGTCTTTTCTCTAGAGACCACTAGATTTTATGCTCCACTTTCAGGAACCACAGAAATGTTGCACCCATCAATAATAGTGCTATTGTGTAGCTTGTATAGAGTTCCAATCAAAAGTCCCCACATCAATACCAGTGCTCCTTGAACCATCTTGCAGGTATCTTTCTTGAACATTGTTTTTACACCTTCATCATCCAGCTTGCTTACAGAAATCAAATTTCTAGCTAATGTAGGAATATGTAGAACACTTTTGTCCTTCTACCTTACAACTTCAACTTGACTTTTCCATGATCAATGATTCTAGCCTTCCTGTCATCCCCAAAGAAGACATCACCACCATCATATTTCTCATACTCACAGAACCACTCTGTATGGGAAGTGAAGTGGAAAGATACACCCGAGTCAATCAACCATGTCTCACGATCTACATGTGTACTTAAAGGAGAAGCCAAGTACACATCCCCATCTTCATCTGAGGTGAGTTTCGTCTCTACAAAAGGAGCACCGTCAGATCCCTTTCCCTTCTCAGGAGCTTTAGATTTACAGTCCCTTTTGTAGTGCCTTTCCTTTTTGTATTTCCAGCACACCTTTACAGATTTTCTTGGAGATTTACATATCCCTCTATATTTAGATCTCCCACTGGAGGAATTATTTTTGTTTTTTTTCTAGGACCATCCTCGTACAGACAAGGCATTGGCATTCTAGCTCTCCATATTTTTGCATCTCATCTACTCTATCAGCAACGATGTGAATATTTCATCAAATTGCAAGGTAGTTGCATTACTACCTATTGCAAAAACCAGACTATCCCATGAATTTGGTAGAGAACACAACAAACTGATGCACTTATCTTCATCTAAAATTTTAATATCAACAGATAATAATTGGCTTACCATAGTATTAAATGTGTTCAGATGCTCTGTCATCAAGTCTCCATCTTTCATCCTCAGGTTATATAGCTTTTTCCGTAGGAACAATTTATTCACCAGAGACTTATATTGGTACAAAGTCCCTAACTTTTCCCACAAAGCCTTCTCCATAGCTTCCCCTGAAACAATCAGTAATACTGAATGTGAGACACACAATCATATTGGGATTTTTTCCTTCCGATCTTACTTCTTCCAGTCTTCATCGGAAATTGCCATTGGTTTACTACCTGGATCTACTATGATCTACTAATCTTTATCGACCAACAAATCCTCCATCTTGAGTTTTCACAAATCAAAACTCTGACCATTAAATTTCTTGATCTCTATCTTTCTACTGCTTGCCATCTTCTTTCACCACAAGAATTGATCCCACAAATCTCCCACTGAACAAGGTCTACCATAGGCTCGAGCAAAACCCATCAGCAACCAAAATAGCTTTGATACCAAATGTAGGTTTTAACCCCGTACAAAAATTACCTGCATATGAATTCTAAAAATAGAAAATAAACAATGGAGAGAGCATAATACATAAAACAAATATACACAGAGATTTTCCCCTGGATCCCAAAACTGGGACTACCAAATTGATTTTTCATTATGTTCCTTTCAATGTTACAATACATATATATACATGCTGAAGCATCCATAAACCCCAGTCCATTAACCCTAGATTAGAACATAACCATAGATCCATTGATCGGATCTACAAAATGCCATGGAACAAAAACCACCTCGCCCAAAACCATGTGCGAAATCCATACACAAAACCATAGGTAGGTCCACCCACCGAATATAGGGTCCGAAAAGAAATTTCCCCAAGTCACTGCATCAGAACCTATAGAGGGGGTATACTGGCCCCCTCCAACCCCCCAACACATGGGATCGACACCCCCCTCTAAATCCTTAGTTCAACTACTGTTAATCGTGGAAGGAATATAACACAACACAACATTGGTTGTTAATGTAGAGAGGTAAATTATTACTAAGATTTACCCAGATTTACGGAGAGGAATAATAAAATAACCAACAACAATACACATAATATTTATCCACGAAAACCCCAAATCCAAGGAAAAACCCGACCCAATGAGATCTCATTAGCATTGGACAAAATACTGGTCAAGTGAGCCTTCACCACTCACCTCAAGCCCTACATTACAATGAAGTATTCACAACCTTTATGGGCTCCATTACATGCAATACCATAGATGATAATACCATGGGTACACTATACCATGTGCCCAAAACCACTACTATTTAATGAGATCAACCTTGAATCAAACTCCAAATCAATTTTACCTAACAATGAGGGGGGATATCATCCAAAGTAGCCCTATTGAATAGGAAAGGGCTTTGAAGATCTGAACAGATCATTTGAAGGAGACATGTATGCTATGGGTGTTGCAAGCAGCTGAAGCCAAACCCGTCACATCTACAAAACAAAATATGAGGCTAGATCAACGTCTACAGACATCTGGGCATGTGGGGGGCTTCCTAAAGGGCCACCCCCTCATGAGTTCTACAACATATCACACACACCCGAGAATCACTTGGAAAATCATCTAGATCACCGAACCATCAAGTGCATGATTATCAATCATGCGATAATGAGTTTTCATTGAGCACGTGAGAAACAACCAAGTCAAAGGGAAATGATGAGTTTCTTTTCTTGATCCACTGGAACCAAGGTACACTGACCTCTAGAGCACACTTTTGAAATAAATGGACATAATAGTTCCCCCTATAGTTAAGGCAATATGGAATCCTTAACAAAGGAATGAGGTGTCATAGTAGAGTGACTGATGGATTGAAACTAGGGATGATGATGGAAGAAAAAAAGATGAGTGGAAGACTGGCAACTTCCATTTTCAGAGCATAATATGTACGGTTGACCTGGAAGTGATTGAATCGATTCTAGAGGGGATGGTTAAATACTGAGATGGGGGATTTTCAAAGATGGAAAAGTATATATGGAGGAATAATATGAACACAATGGGATGGATGTGATACAAATATGCATGGAACACTATAACTACACTCAAGGGGACTTGAAATAGACTCCATAGATGTAAGGGTGATTCATCTCATATGCTCTAAGCAAGGTTGATTTGATGATGCTATTCCCCACCAGGGGTGGTATGGGAGATACATCCAATGTTGCATCATGTGAGGCATATAGGAGTATTTTTGTATCGTCACTATGTACTAAGGGTTTGTGCAAAGGGCACGACCATTCAAATTGATGACTTAGAAAGGATTGAGACATGATTTACAGCTATAAGAGTGTTGTATATCTTGGGTAGGCATGCTTTCCATCACAAGACTAGGGGGTAGATGATGTTGGTGGAGAGTGTGTTTTCATGGACCTACTATGGGTGGGCCCAAACGATGTTGTCATCGTTGAAATGATAGTTGACACTATGCAGGCAGAGGACCAACGCTAACTATTCTTTTGGGATATTGTTATGCTCATTCTTATTTAAGAAGATCCCAATTATTTGATCCCCTGTACAGGTCCATGATGGGGGCCCATAGGATCCAAAGATGCACCACTATAGGTAGCTACTACAATGAGGTGGAGGAGGGGGAATCGGATGGGTGTTCCGACTTGAGATTTTTTCACATTGGGACCAGATGACATTATATATAGATGATTATCTATATAGTGTAATGAACTATCAAGGGGATCTTGACTTACCACTTTCGTCGAGGTGAGCATTGGGTCCATATGGTAAGTGAAAGTTGCTATATATTTGATGCATTTATATTTTAAGTAATATGTGTAAGTGATATTGATTTATAAACTTTATGCTATGTAGATATAGCATCGGTGAGGCTGACAGTATACACAAGATGAGCGACAACACCTCAGGCTCCAAATCATGGTGGATCCACATCACAACATAGATTAGGTAGTGATGCTCTACTAGAGGATATCAAATGTAGTTTCTACATATTTCTAACCAAGGTGAAAGAGCGTGGGTGGCATGAGTTAGAATATCGATATACAGATGATTACATTCATCTTCCCTCATAGTGGCAAGGAATCACATGGTGCATTGGCCAATCATCTAGTATGATACCTATGGGCTAGTGGGATGGAGCCATTGGCTTGGGAGTCTTTGGATTATAGTGATTAGGCATAGGGACATGTGGGCCCCAATTTTTGTTTAGTGATAACATGCAAATGATCATGTTGGATATATATAGAGTAGTGGACTCCAAACATTATATGTTGGATATTATGATACATAATTATGGTTATGCAAATTTTTTTATGATTATGGTTCACCATTTGTTTATGCTATGGATGTCTTCTTGTATATGCATGTGATAAATTCTAATTGAGAATATTATTTGCAATGTTATGTTTTTATGCAACTAGCTCACAAATAAATAAATCAATGACTTAAAAATTATTCTCTTCGAGGGGGAAACCTCCTTTACATTACATAAATGAACAATTCTTGGATGATTCAAATGAAAAAACCTCCTTTCTATATATAGGAGTCTAATGGGTCAGAATATAATCATATCCGACATAACAATAATAATGTAAGGTCAGAACAAAAACAATAATCAGCTTCTATGGGGCACAATAATAACAATATGGGGACTACATGGGCACAACAATAATAATAAGGGGGCTACACTAACACTAAAGAGGAGGGAACACATTAGTATTATAGGGACCTAACATGCCCCTCGGCTTCAAAAAATCATTTTCCTCAATGCTTGAGTAGTTACGGATGATTTTGTATAAAATTTTGATCCTCCCATGTGGAATCTTTAGCGGGTAAGTTCTTCCACTTGATGAGATACTCAGAAGTTGATCGATTCTGTCGCTGTGAGTTCTTATTTTCATGTCTACTTCAGGTTCTAATATCATTTTTCTTTCTTTGTCAAGTTCTAGAAATATTTTTTGAACAATGTTCTTGTCACCTATAACCTTCTTTAAACATGAAACATGGAAAAATAGGTGCATTTAGGAAGATGAAGGAAGCTCCAATTTGTATGCCATAGTATGAATATTTTGCAACACCTTGTAAGGACCATCATACTTTGGTGATGACAATCTTTACATCAGAATTTGATAAACCTATGATAAAATCCATTGAAACCTCCTGTTGAATTGCAATGGATAAATGTTGTAATAGACCCTGGATCTTAATAGTCTCAACTTTATTTTGTTGGAAAAACAAACATTCTGTCACAAACTTTTGAATATCAGATTTAAGGTCATCCCAAAAGAAATCCTTCTTAACTCTATGGTAAGTTTTTAAAAATCCTGAGTGCCTTCCTAAGGGAGAAGTGCACAATTATAGAAGAATATTTTGTTTGAGTTGGGAATTATTACAAAGGTATAAGCAACCTTTGTACCATAATGAATCATTTTTCTAGCTAAATGTATCAGATGTACTAGTATCTTGTTGCAACTCTTGAATGATTTCCCACACTTCTTCATCATTCTTCCATCATCCTTTCCTTCATTATCCAATATGGTTGGATAATATAAATGGCACAAAGAAATCCTTTCACATCCTCATCCTTTCTTGAGAGTGCATCTCCAACAATATTTTGTTGCCCTTTTTTGTAGATGATTCCAATTTCATAACCCAACATCATTGTGACCCACTTTTACTACTCTTCTGAAGATAATCATTGCTCTAAAAATTATTTAAGACTATCATGATCCATTTTTACCTTGAAGTGTCTTCCCATTAGGTAATTTTGCCATTTGTTAAGTGCATGTAGTTTTGTCGACATTTCCTTCTCATAAATATCTTTGTGTAAATACTTTCCTTTTGATTGGATGACTTTCAAAAGCAATGAGTCTTCCTTCTTGCATTAAAACAACACCAATTCCATTTCTTGAGGCATCACATTCCACAATAAAGGTTTTTGTGAAGTCTAGCGTAGCTAAGACCGATGCTTGGCACATTGCCTCTTTAATATGTTCAAAGGCCTTAGTTTCTTTTGGAATACAAGAAAATGCATCTTTCTTCAGTAATGTTGTTAAAGGTGATGTTATTCTCCCATAATTCATAACAAACTTTTGATAACACCTTGTCAACTCAATAAATCCTCGCAGATGCTTTATGGATGTGGGGATTTTCCATTCCTTAATGGCTTTAATTTTGTTAATGTCTACCTTAACACCCTCATGAGATAAAATATGACCCAAATATTCCACCTCGTGTACTCCAAAGAAGTATTTGGAGGTTTTGGCATATAATTGTTTTTCCTCCAATAATTTGAGCACCCTATCAACATGTTGAACATGATCCTTCCAAGACTTGTTGTAGATTAGTATATCATCAAAAAATACTAACACAAATTTTCTAAGGGTTTGAAAATGGAATTCATCAAACCTTGAAATGTAGAAGGTGCATTGGTAGGGCTGAAAGGCATGACAAAAAATTTGTAATGACCCTCATGAGTTCTAAATGTTGTTTTCAGAATGTTTGCAGACTTCATTCTTATTTGATGATATCCTGAACAAAGATACAACTTGGTGAATTAAATTTGTCCATGTAATTCATTCAATAATTCATCAATGACATGAATGGGAAATGTTTCTTTAACAATGAGCTTTTTGAGCTCCTTATAATTGGGACAAATGTCCCATCATCCATACTTCTTGTGCACCAATACCACTAGAGCAGAGAGAGAACTTTGACTAGGTTGAATTATACCAGCCTCTAGCATTTATGCAACCATATGTTCAATTTAACTCTTTTGGGCATAGGGATATCTGTAAGGCTTGGTGTTTGGAGGAACACTTCCTAGAATTAAATGAATAGCATGATCATTATCACAAATAGGTTGGAGGCCTTTGGGAGTCTCAAATACCTTGGAATGATTTTCCAAGACTTTTTGGAGATCAGGATAAATAGATTATTTTGATGCTTGAAAATCTAGTGAACATAATTGTGCAATTACTAGTGACCACCAGTATTGCAGCAATAATGTTGCAACTCCTCAGCTTCCTACTTTACTTTTATCAACCCGGTCGTTCGTAACAAACTTGGAAGTGACAATGCTGTATGCACAAGTACCAGTTCTTACAGCAGGCTGTCACTTGGCCAGTTGGCACAAGATCACTAGGAGCTCAAGCCAACTTCTATGGATTCAGAAGAACCTCTATATGTGATGAAAGAAAGGAAAGCTTACTCTACAGAGTCTACTCTACTTGCAGAAAGGAAAAAAAGACTGAAATGTAAATTAAACCTAGCAAACCCTACTTAACCAACTAATCCTACTTTTGCAGAAAGAGAGATGAAAAACCATGAAATGAATTCCATTACTTAATCTAGGAAGTAAACAATATCTACTCAAGTTATTTCTAGAAGGAAATGAAAAAAAAACATCTTTTTGGATTTTTATGTACTTTTATGTGAAATTGTCATGCATGTAATTTATTTGTTTGTGAATGTGGCAGTGATTTGGTAGCAATGGAGGGTGACTTTAGGAGTTGCATAGGTGTAGGAGGATGTGGATGGGTCCTAGGATGGCTTAGGTGGCCTCCTAGAGGGTTTTCCAACAATCAAAGTTCAAAAAGAAGCCTACAGGAAAATCTACAAGAGGCTGCATGGGATCTACAGGAGGTCTATAGGAGGTCTACAGGAGGATGCCGAGAGCTGATTTAGAGGTTTTGAAGGTAGGAAAGTGGGTGGAAAGGTTATTTGAAGGCTAGGATGATGGGTTAAGGTGTCTAGGGTCCATCAAGAATGATTATGAGAGAGAAAGATGGTCAGACGTTTTCAAGGAAAGAGAGGAAAGTCTATGGAGATGTGCAGAACTAAGGAAAATTTGAGATGAATGATGGGTGACCTATGGGGCATAGATCAAAGAGGGCTTGTGATGGCTGGTAGGATGACTTGATGTGAGAAGAGATTTGTTGCAAAAGGACCTGAAAATCATACAAGGAGATTAGCCAAGCAAGGAAACTAAGTACATCAAAAAACAGAATTTTGCATCAAACCAATCTAGATCATGAGCTATGGAAGGAAATGCTGAAGAATCTTGTAATGAGAGAAAGCATGGAAGGAAAATTATTGTAAGATAGAAATGAGCATGGTGAAAGAGATCTAAAGCAAAGCATTAACCTTCTAACAAACTGCAACACTAGAAATCCTATGGAAAAAGCAAATCTGTGTTTTTTGTGGCAACAAGAGGGTCTTGGCCTCAATTCATGGTCCCAAAGGGAGGAAAGGAGGCCAAGGCTCTGTTGATGGCCTTTTTGTATCTTCTTTCTATCACTATTCAACCTGTTAAGAAAATTTAAATGGAAACAACCTTCTAAATCACCAAAAGCAACCTATTCTTAACTAAGAAAGAAATCTATCTAACAACAACTAATTCATAAACTGAAACAAAGCATATAAATATGAACAAGAGGAGCTTGGCTGATTGGATTAGGCCCTAACCCAAGATCTTTAGCCCTCTGACGTAACTCAATGCTAGCTCAAAAAGGATCTCATCTTTATTATCAAAATAATAATAGGATTACATGAAACTGTCAACAAAAGTAAGCTCGAAGTTGAGCAGAGCAAAGCTGCAACAAAAATTTGGAAATTTTACTAGCTTCCTAATGAGGCCCTAGGCCTTTCTACTCATACAACTAAATCTCCCAATAGCTTCTTTAAAATCAGGGAGGCTTGGCTCCCAAAACTTGAGATAAACAGAAGTTATCATCCACTTGCTCGGCTACCTCTTTAGTGCATTGATGTGGTTGTTTCTGCTCTGAGCTGCATGATGGAGAATTCAAAGTGGGCAGTCATAAATGAGGGTGATACCCTCCTATAAATCCTCTCCCTTGTCTACTTTGAATTATTGCTGCCAATTGTCCATAAATGTTTGACTTTATCTCCAAAATTGAACAAAAATCTGCATTAAACACATATTAGACTCCATGGCATAATGACCAACCCAGCTCACTCCATAAGCATAAATATAATCAAAAAAACATGCAATAAGCTAAGAGAATGGTTTATTAAACTATGTTAGGAGGTAAATTGAGCCCATATAATTACCCATTTATTGGGCTCATCATCGCCCCACTACTGAAGGTGTTGCTCATCCTCTAAGCAACTCAATCCATCTCCTCATATTTGATGGCCTTGATGGCCTCCCTAACATCCCATGCTTCTGATGTGAGGTCCTCTTCTTTGTCATGGAATCATGCCTTTCTATCCACCTATTCCCACTATTGTTGTTCTTCTTCCTCTTTTATGCCTTCTAACATGCCTAGCACTAGTGGGGGACTCAATTTGAGGCCAATCCAATTGACCTTCAAATTCTGCATAGAGCACTTGTACAGTGGCACTCTCCTTAATGCTTCTGTCATCCTTATTGAGGAGTGATACTCTCTAATCTGTAGACTATGTGGTATGGTATTCCACCTCCTCATACAAGCATGAATACAATCATCCACCAGTAACCTTTCCATGTCTTCAAAATGTGCAATGGCCTGAGCCTGATCATTGATATACTTAGGGGCAATTTGGGGATTATTTGCAAGAATCTGGTGTTTGGTGATGAGAGCCATGGGGTCTGATGGCTCAGCTCTAATCATCAAGGGCTTATTCTGCTCCTTTATCATCAACATCCTTATCTCTACTGTCTTTAATTCCTCATGATTCATCCATGATGCCATGGTCATCAATTGCAAGTCCCTTAGCCTAGCATTGGGGTCCCACACATTCATATCAGTGAGGGCCATATTATGAAAATAGAACTCTGCTATTTTTGCCTTGTCTTATGCTGAACTCTGGTCACATAGGTCCATAAACTGTCTATAATCTTGGGAAGGCATTGTGCCTCTTTGTGCCAAAGTCTTGATCTGAAACTACAGCCGCTGGTCCTTGAGGTATAATCCATATGATTTTGTTGGTGTTCTGCACTGCAGTGCCTCCATAGACCAGTTGGCCATGCATGCTAGTTGTGTCTCCCTCTCCTGTATTTGTCCTCTAAGTAATGCATGTTTTGTTTCCAAGTGTGTTCTTGTGATTGCCTCTCTATGTCTTGAAACACTTAACTCCCTACCCATTTCTCTAAGCTTGTTCTCCATGTGGCCAATATCCTCTACTCCCTTGGATTTGGTGATTTCAATCCACCTATGGCTCCTTATTCTCTCTTTCTCCAACTCAAAGAAAAGTGGGATTGCAAATTTCTAAGGAATGATTTCCCCCCCTCAAGAATATTGTAGTAAGAGCCCAAACTAGGCTGGGGATCAGGTTCTTGAGTCTCTATTGCTTCCTCCTTCCCCTATGACTGTATTTCTAGCCTTTTTTCAAGTTTTTCGGTCTCCTGTAGTCTCGACAAGGTCTCCTGTAGAACAATTTGTGCCTCCTATAGAACTGTTTTTGAGTCCTATAGTTGCACTCTTTCCTTCCAGGTGGAAGATTTGGGAGATCCTCTTTCATATGTGATAGGGGTTTTAGAGGGAGATTCTTCCCCTTTGACAGTGGGTGAATCTTCAATTACAATGGGCACTTTAGAAGAAGGCTGGGGCTTCCCTTGTTTGATCCTTCTGCTCTTCTAAGCCCTGAAATACATTGAGGTCTGCCTCTTTCGCTTTTGTTTGGGTTTAACTAAGGTGTTGAGGGCTATGAGAGTGGCTTCTGCCTCCTTTTCTAGGGTCTTAGGAGACACTTCTGTCTTTTCTGCCCCTTTTTCCTCTCCTTTTGTCTTCTCTGTCTTTGTTGGTTTTGTTTCCTCTTGCTCTGTTTTGGCGTCTTCCTCCTCTATTTTTTCCTTATTTTCCTCCCCTTCTCCCCCTTGCTGCTCTTCCCCCTCACTATTAGAAGGACTGAGGTCATATGTGAGGGCCTTTACATTATCTTCTATTGTCATATTTCAGAACATTTCCCATGCTATGGGGATTGTGAAGGTATGGAGGGCTTCTTCCACTAACAGTTTAATTAACCCATGGTTAGCCAACTAATCTAGACATCCTGCCTTCGACTTAATGCTAGAGTCTATGAGGGACTACAGGACAAAATAGGGGATGTTGAGTTTCTGGGGTGTTGGAGTGTCCAAGCCATATCTCATCTCATGGAGAAGTCTGAAATAGTAGCCATAAACTATGTGATATCTCCCTTCACAGGAAATATATTTGATAATCTGATAACTAACCTCATCTGAAGGGTAACGTATGCTTTGTCTTTCTAATGCCATTTTTTTCTTCTACAGGTTGTTCATCACTTTGGAAGAAGGTTTTCTTGGCAGACTGTCCAATTGGCTTTTCATCTTTGCTCCAAGGTAATCCAAGAGGAAGGGTGTTAACCCTACTGATAAATTCTGGGGTGATTTCCATGGAGAGACCTCTCAAAGTAATAGTGGCATGGGTCCTTGAGTGAGGGACTAAATAAAGGGCAAACTCCTGAGCCACTTCTTCATCAAATCCTCTGAATTTTTCAAAAAATGGCATCCAATTTGCTCTGGTGAAAGTGGCTATTACTTTGGGATGTTCATGGAGCGTGGATGAATTTTTGGGCTCCTTCCTCATGAATCCCCCTGTCATTGTGCTTATACCTATTTTTAACACCCAAGGTAGAGATGGAGACAAGAATTTTGAAGAAACGGGAAGAGGAAAAACTGTGTTTTTTAAGGAAACAGGCAGAAAATTCTTATGTAATTTCTCCTTCTATGGACTCAATTTCTCCTTAAAATTATATCATTCCTTACACATATTGATAATCAAGGTGGGTATGCATAGAACCTACCTCCTCAGGCCAGAAATCGAGCAAAAACCCCGTGTTTTCTCCTTAAAAACAACGTACTTCCCCTCCTATAGAACTGCCTGTAGGTGCTCCTGTAGAACTTGTAAGTGCTCCTGTACAACGCTGATAGCAGGAGGATGGATGAAAGCGATGGAGATGATGGTTTTGAGGCTATGGGGGTGGAATAGAGCTTGTTGCAGCTAAGTGAACGAGGATGAAATGGAAGAAAAGGTGGTGAAGGAGTTTTGAGGAGGAGTACTTATGTATTCTTTTAGATATTTCCAGTGATGGGGTGAGCTAGAAAAAAGGTACATTGCCATATTTGGACCATTGGTCCCCACTGCCTTGTCATCATGGCTCTTTCTTGCAATCACTTCCCATCATTGCATCGGAGTTTGAAGGACCTCCACTACCTGTCCTTCAGATTTTTCTCTGAGTTGACTAGGCACATGTGTGGTGGCATCTCTGGATGAGCGTAGTCAACTGGATGAGGGTGGCCAGTTAACTGGCCACCTTTTCTCTTTCAACCCTAACCATCTCATTAACTTTTTCATGTTTCCCAATTACACAAATGCAATAGAGGAGAGGGTTAGTCACTTACCTGCGAGTCGAATGTACGTGCTGTGAGGCATTTTGGTTCCTTTTGTTGTTGCATGTTCGTATTTTAGTTGTTGTATGCCTGTATCTCCTTTGTTGTATGCTTTCTGATCCCTGATGTGTGGCTTGTTTTCTTTGCGCAGGTGTCCTCTAGCTAGATCTGGCTTTATATTTCCCCTTTTTAATCCCATGGTTGCACTTCTTTTGTTGTTGCAACTTGATTTTAATGGGATCAACTACAACAGGAATTCCTACAGGTCTCATGTAGCTGCTTCTCCCTTTAAAATTTTTAGCTAATTTTTGTCCTAGGAGCTATGAGGATGATATCAGGATGCTAATCAAGATGGAGAGGTACTTGGTAAGCTGCAAGTGAGACTTGGAGGTGTTTCTCCCTTTATTTTATTTTTTTAAAACTGGTTTCTATGTTTTTTTTTAACAGGAAGGGAAAAAAATGATGATGATGAGGTGGTGCAGGCATGGGATGGATGGCAAGGAGGGTGGATAGCTATAGGAAGGTCTTCATGCTCCTCATGGAACCTCTTAACCCCTTAGACTGCTTTTTGAGACCATTTCTGTCTCTATGTGATTTCTATAAAAGCCTCCTGTAGAACACACAAGGCCTCTTGTAGAACACACAGTTTCCAGAAAAAAGCACGATGGGGTGGAAGAAAGGTTAGCAATGATGGAGAAGAGTGTGGGGGAGATTAAATGGGCTCTATGGAACCTTCTCTTGCTCCCTGTGGTCCACATGTAACATGCAATGCACATTAAAAGTCAATTCTCTTTTCCTTCTTTTCTCTGTTTTTTTCTCTCTCTTTTTTTTTTGAAAGACAACTAGGGCACGTCAAGGAGGTTTTCACCCTATTTGCTTGCCCTGGGCACCTCCAAGGGATGTTTTCACCCAGGGATCTTATTCTCTATCTTTTTTGTTTCTATCATCACTAGGCCGCCTCAAAAGAGGTTTTCAACCCAATGATGGGACTCAACCGCCTCATGGAGGTTTTCACTTGAGTCCTTATTATTTTTCTTTTTTCTGCTTCTTTAGTGAGTGAGTGAAGTGGAGGTTAAGACATGCTCCACCAACATCACTGTCTTATTCAGATATTTAATGAACTCTCGCTTGGAGAGGGGCTTCTTGTAAATTTTCAACCTATGTCCATTGACAAGCATGGGGATGGCTTCCTCATCAATGGTTCTAATCAGAACTAAACCATTGTCATTGCATTTTTCCACAGTGTAGGGTCCTAGCCGTCTTTTCCTTAGCTTGCCTTTGAAATATTTAAACCTTGAGTCATAGAGCAGTGCCCAATATCGCTCTTGGAATTGCTTTTCCTTGATATTTTTATCATACCATATCTTCCTCTGAAGCTCAACTACCTATGTGTGGAGAAGTGCTTGCAATCTTTGTTCATCCAATCCATTGAGATGGAGTAGTCTTTCCCTCTGTGCATGGTTAAGGTCTAGGTCTAGCTGAGCTACCATTCTTAGTGTACTGTATTCAAATTCTATCGACAACAAAGCCTTCTTCCCATAGACCAGTTCATAGGGTGTGAACCCTGTGGTGGTCTTCCATGTTGTGTTGTAGGCCTAGGTGGCCTCAACTAATCTATCCACCCAATCTATTCTGTTGCAGCTCACTACCTTGGTCAGAATTCCTTCCAAAGATCTGTTAGTGACTTCCACCTACCCATTGGCTTGTGGATGATAAGGGGTGGAAGTCCTGTGCTTGATTTTATGATGTGTGGGCAGGTCTTCAATCAACTTGGAAATGAATTGACTACCATGGTCTATGACCATTTCTCCTGAATACCCGAAATTATAGAATATGTTTTCTCTCAAAAACTCATCTACTTTTTCCTCTGTTGCTGCTTTGATTGCTTTTGTTTCTACCCATTTTTTCAGATAATCGGTGCACACAATGATGTATTGCTTTTGTTTTGAACGAGGGTTGATAGGACCCACAAAGTCCATGCCCCACTTCTCAAATGGCTCAAAGGTCACTTGAGGTTGCATGGGCATCTCATCCTTTGGAGTAGGTTTCCCCATCCTTTGACATTGATCACATTGGCTAGTGTATCTCCTCACATCTTAATGAAGCGTGGGCCAATAGTAGCCTACTTGCAATATTTTGAAGGCAGTCCTCTTTGCTGCAAAATGGCCTCCACAAGGCCCATCATGACAGGTTAGGAGAATGTTAAAAACTTCCTCCTCCCTCGCACATCCTCTCAAGATCTGATCTGGGCCATGTTTGAAGGGATTGCCCCCAATTCAGATGAAATGGGTGCTTTTCCTCATGATCTTGCTCTTCTCGTTTGAGGATAGGTGTGGTGGGAATTATGTTGAAACCAAGTAGTTTGCTATATCAGCAAACCATGGAGATAGTATTGAGATAGCAAATAGGTGTTCATCTGGCATTTGGTCATCCACCATTCCTTCTTCTCCTATGGGAAAATTTACTCTAGACAAAAAGTTAGCAACAACATTTTCCTTACTAGGTTTATCAACAATGGTCAAATCAAACTGTTGCAGTAAAAGCAACCATCTAATAATGTGAGCATTTACATCTTGTTTTTTCATTAACTGTCTAATTGCAACATGATTACTATGTACAAAGGTTTGATATTCTTTGATGTAATGTCTAAATTTGTTTAAGGAATGCACTACAGCTAGGAGTTCCTTCTCTGTTACCGTGTAGTTTAACTCCGCCCTTGACAAATTTTTACCTATAAAGTATATGGCATAAGGTAACTTTTCATCAATTTTCCCTAAGGCTGCTCCCATTGCTTTGTTCGAGACATTTCTGTGAATGTGGAAAGGCAGGGCCCAGTTTGGGCCTCTCAAAATTGAGGCAGTCACAAGTTTGCTTTTCAAGGTATCTAGGGCTTCTTGACAGTTTTCAGTCCATATGAACTCAACATCTTTTCCTAAAAGACCAAATAGCAGAGAGGCTAACTTACTGAAATATTTAATGAATCTTTTGTAATATCGAGCTAAGCCTAGGAAACTTTAGACATCTCTCACCTTTTGAGGAGGTGGGACCCTTTGGATGATGGCAATTTATTGGGGTCCACCCGCAATCCTTGTTGAGATATTGCATGACCTAGCACGGTCCCTTCAGTAATAAAAAATTCACATTTCTCCAAATTGAGGGGCAGGTTCATTTCAATACACTTGTCCAAGACTTTT
>APFE031023532.1:155041-174785 GCA_000404065.3 Pinus taeda | reverse complement strand
TTGAGAAAAATAAACTTGATTGTATTAACTTTGAAATAGAAGAACTTTACAACCTTTGGTGCCTTGATGTTGTAAAAGCTCTTCCCAGGGTCCAAACATGAATCTCCTCTACTTTGAAAAGCCTCTCTCTCTTCCAAATGAGATCAAAAAGGTATGTAATCTCTCCTCTCAAAATCTCAATTAGGAAGACGAAGTTCCAGCATCATTTCACCTCAAAAATATTCAGCTTTCAACCCCCTTATTAACCAGCCCAATGCTTCATTTTATAGTGCAAAGGAAGGAGGTTAAAGGTCCACCTTTGAAGGGATAGAGTCCGCCTTCAAAGGGATAAGCTCCTCACATCAAGGGGTTAGCTCCTTAAGATATGGGATGCATGAATCCTAAAGGAGAGAACTTGCCACCTCAAGATTCCCTCTAGAAGCTTCCAGAAATGACTCAAAGTGAGTTTTTAAGAATGTACTTGCGCCTTTTTGACTTTTACAAGGGTCTGCACCCATAACACAGAGACAGAGTGGTCAAGTACGTAGGGGACATGACCATTAGGTGTGGGATCGCAGGTAATACTAAGAGAAAGTGTGGAACCATAGTTTTAGAGATTTTTAAGGACTTTCTCTTATTTTCAAGGCTTGATATGAAGAACTGAGGTTTAAGACTTGCAAAGGAGGAAAATATGAGTGGTGATAGACTCACACTGATTGCAGAATGTCAAGGTGACAATTTTTGTGCAACAGATTACCCCCTAAAGTGCGAAGTCTGTAAATAGATGAGGATAGAATTTGTCATCTAAGAAGAGTGAAGTACTTTATCATTTCAAGGATCATTCTGTGGACACCCCGGTCGGAACCTGTAAAAACATTCAATGCAAGATATATATATGTGAACATATCATCGCTGAGGTAGGCATTCCCATGCTCAGATCAAAACTGACTAGAAAACTAACTAAACTGCTCTAATAGAGGAATGATTTTGTAATACATCACGAGTATAGACATATGTAGACACAGTATGGGTGCAGCCATCTGTTTATGAATAATCCACTATATAATGAATAACAAAATTCCTCGCAGCCTGGATGGTAGAAACTAGATCTAGGGTCTTGATTTCTGCTTCCCAAACTAGTATGATTCTATCCATGTGAATGAATGTGTCGAAGTCGAACATGGTAGCAACCACTTGGTTACCAGTCAAATGATGTGAACTATTAACAAGTGTGAGAGAAACCACCAGTAATGTCAATGGATTTCAAAGTACTCAGTACAATCCATGAAATGTGAATAAATGAGTTGATGTCGAACACATCATAGAATCCTTTGATCAAAAGTCAATGATGCAACCTGTCATTGAAGGCGAGAAACCTGCCATTAGGGCATGTAGATTCCAAGGTACTGATGATTTCTAGATCATCTTTCTAGATAATGAGTTGGAGTCGATAGAAAGCGATCCGTCGTAGGGAAGCCCACAACACAAAATCATAGATCAAGTTTTGAAGAAATATATTTGGCAAGGACTAACTCAGGGATGGTCAAAATGTATGACAGATATTTTGCAAATGAATGGTTTATTTGAACTGACCTCTTGAACACATAATGATATCGCAGATGATTTGGTGACAATTGACCCAAATCTAATATCCAGAAACCGGCTGAAGACTTTCAATATGGTTTGATTAACTGTTAGGCAAAGGATTTCCCAACCTAGGTGAACAAAAAGTGTCGTGTTCAAGAGTGGTTAAATGCTTTTCTAAAACACAAAGTATAATAAACAAGTTCATTTTTATCTCTTTTCCCCCACCATTTTTGGCAAGTACCTCTTTATGTTTCACAAGCTTGAGGAGGATAACATTCGCTTGATTATAAGCTCATCCTTTGGATGAGTCCAACTTAGTTTAAAATTCGAATCCTAAGAAGGGGTGATCCATTCCTGTTTAAATTTGAACAGGTCCTTTACTGTTGAATTTTAACAAGTCTAGTATAGGAGAAACTCGGTGTTTTTCAATTTTAGGGAGTCAGAAGAAAAACTTAAGAAAACTCTATGGTTGTCCTTTTTCATAAATTTGTGTCCCCCAAGCTCGAAAAAGTATAAAATAATACTTGAGAGAACCACTTGACCATTACGATCAAGGAGTACTTTTCATAATTAGCGACTTCGATCTGAAAAAGTAAAAAAGTGATCGAAAACACGTCGTTTTATAACCAATATCGAACTTGAAACGACAAAAGTCCGCCAATCTTTTCATGTTTATATAGTCAGAAAAGAGTTGTAATTGGAACATCCTTTTAATTCTGTTTTAACGAGTTTAAAAGAAAAAACTCAGCAATATTTTCATATTTTAAGAGTCAGAAAAGAGCTTGAAGAGGACTCCAATGTTTCGCTTTTTCGTAAATTTTGGAAGAGTCCGAAAAAGTGAAAAAGTATGCTCTTTGTTGAAAACGATCAATTCTCCCTGAAAATCCAATATTCTGCACAAAAACTCAAAACATTATTCATACCCGTTTAAAATAAATAAAAATGCATCAAAAGTTACCTTTTTAAAGTAAAAAATAAACAAATTAAAAATTCATTTATTCAAAAAAGCTTATAAAAAGGGCTTTTGTAAATTCATTTTTATCGTTTGACTTCAGAGTGAGAAGTAAGAGCTTTTGGGTAAGAAACTTCCTTTGAAGATTGCGAAAAATCCGACCGTTGGAATCAAAAACCGTGAGCTCCAAGTAATCCACATCATCCCTATGTTGCATTTCAACCGTTTAATTTTCATTTTAGGGCTTTCAAATTTGATTTTTTAAGGAAAAATTTGTTTAAAAAACCGCTCGCGAGGGTCCGCAGGTGCAACATGCGGCCCGTGCGGACCCCGATTTTTTTGTACAAAGGAAAAAGTCGGGGTCCCATACCTATTCTTAAGGATGAGTGCAGACCTACGCACTGTCCCTAACTAGCGGGTGCGGACCCTGTGAAATAAGTTTTAAAATTTCAATTTTTTCCATTTCCGACCAAACATTTTGAACTAAAATGTTCTAATCCGCCTTTTTGCAATGTAGGATATACAAAATGCTCATTTGGATGGAACGCGAGCACGAAGATGTGGATCTTGCCGCATTAATTCATCCACCTACAATACAGGCATTAAAAGCATGCAGACTATTTAAATTTTGGGCCATACCTGGCATGATGGCTCAGGTAGACTTCCTGCAATGGCTGGTAGACAGGTGGAGCACATGGGACCAGTGTTTCATGATTGGTGGCCACCAACTTGAAATCGAGCTAGAGGAAATTTATTTCTTGACTGGTTTTCCCAAGAGAGGCGAACGATTATCTCTATTCGGGAGTAGGCCAGGTGGCCAGTCTGTCGCTAGTCTTCGACTAGAGTTTTGCAATGACCAAACAGAGGACAAACGGATAGATATTAAAACTATCTCTCGTCCTGAACTTAAAGTCATTGCATTTACTATCACTAGACTGTGTGGGAGCGCAGCATTGTATGTAGCTACTGGATCCCAAATGCGAATGGCAGTAGACTATTACCGAGGCACCATCTTCAACTGGAGCGAGGCTGTGTTGGCGAGTGTAAAAGGCCAACTGACTAGAGCAAAAAACGGACAACTAAAAAACTTTGGATATGGTTTCTTGATTGTGAGCTTTGGCCTAGAGAGGGTCCCTATGTTGGTCCCATAGTAGCTTTCCGTTGAGGTTGGACTTCCCCGAGAGCCTAGGATTATGCACTGGGTTGCAGTGATGGCCCGTCATCCTGAGGAGGGTTCAGAGGTTGTGCGATTTCCACCTAAGTCTTTTTGTTGGTTGAGGAACCAACTTTTCGTGATTCAAGATTTTCCATATGCTAGGATGGATTATCGTGGTGATCCAGACATGGCTCTTCCACCAGGAGAGCAATGGGATGATTCAGGTAAAATCATTTTCAACATTTTCTAAATTTTAAACTAATTTTTTTGTTTTTAATTCGTTCAAAACTGACAGTAAAAAGTTTTAAATGCAGATGTGGGTCCACAAAAACCAATTGCTCTCCAGTCATATGAGAGAAGACACCCAGCTACAGCAGAACTGGCCCCACAGGACCAACCCACAGAGACCTTGACAGAACTGGAGCATTATCTAGAGCGTTTGACAGCAGATATTCTAGAGACTAGTATAGATGATATTCTACTTAGGTTATAGCGCTATGTGATTGGGGTCCCAGAACCTTTTAGGAGGTTCCTTTGTAGGGTGGCCCGAGCAGTGGTTTCTTATTGTGATCATCATCAGGGATTGGATGATCGCCTTTGTAGACTCATACGACATTTTATGTATTTTTGTACTATCATTTTTGCCGAGCATAAGGTGTTTTTCAACCTATGATCAAAGATGATGTATATTTGACACACTTCTATGTTATGATATATCACTATTACTGTCTATCTTGGACATGTTATGGAATGTTTTTTAAATTTACTATCTTGATTATTGCAAATGTCTATTTAACATTCAAGAAGCAACTGCATCTGCTAATGTATTTAAATATCTTGGAATATGTTGATATTCAATGTAGTCAAATTCACATTCCAAGAGACAAACTCTCAAAAACAATGTTAATAACACTGGATTTCTAATGGCATAAACCTTGTTAAGCTATAATACAACGAATTCAGAATCTAACCTAACAATCAAACTCTGAATCCCAAATTAGATGGATTTAGATAATAACTCAATCACTGAACTATACTCTGCAACTTTATTCATTGTTTGATCGAGGCTTACCCCATGCATAGATACTAACTCATCAGAGGGTGAATAGATAACCCAAGCTACGGAAGAAATGTTCTGTGTACTACGACAAACACCATCAGTAAAACCAATGTATGTTTGAAGAGACGTTGACATTTGCAATATCAAGAGTAAAATCAAGATAAGCAGGAATAATGATAAAAACACTCTCTAAACTAGGCACACTTTCTAATCTAAAACACACCAACTAGAAAGAAACTATTCTAACAAAAATATCCACACCAAAATTTAAGCATAATATCTTTTCAAGTAAAGCCCATTTCTGGGTTTACCCAAAGAGACATCGTCAAAATCTACCAATTCATAGGCCCCTTTTTCCAGCTTTCACTTAGCAACATAAGGACCATGCCACATAGGTGCAAATTTTCTAGCCCCTAGCTTATCGTTTACTTAATCATATAGTAAAACTAGGTCTCCTTCCAAAAAATTACGAGGTGTAACATTTTGGTCATACTGAGCTTTTGTTCATTTTGCATGAGTCTTGATTGCTAATGCAACATCACATCGATTCTCATCTAGCTGAGCTAAGTACAACAAACGTTTCTCCTCTTCGGAAGTGGCTGGGAGTAATTTTATGGCTATTTGCAATGACAGAATTTCGCATTCAATGGGTAACACTGCTTCCAACCCATAAACTAATTGAAAAGGAGTGAAACCAGTTGATGTTTTTACTGAGGTTCGATATGCCCAAAGCACTGAAAATAACATGTTATGCCAATTCAACCGATGAATACCAATGATTCATTGGATCATAGTGACGAGAACTTTATTGATTACTTCAACCAGACCATTAACTTGTGGGTAATATGGAGTAGAACTATTGTGACACAGGCCAAGTTGATCTGTTAGTTCAGTCATCATGATGTTTCGAAAATGACTTCCATGATCAGTAATAATAGCTTGAGGAACACTGAATCTAGCAATTATATGATTGAAAATGAAAATTGCAGTAGTTTTGCCGTCTGCCGAAAATGTAGGCATCGCCTCGGCCCACTTAGTAAAATAATCTACCGCAAGAATGATATACGCATGCCCCCCAGCCGAGTGAGGGTTACATGTAATAAAGTCAATACCCCTCTTTTGGAAAAGGACCGACGACAATTATAGGGTGGAGAGGAGCAGGTGGAGCACGCATCTTACGATAAAAAATTTGACAATTGTCGCATTTTCGGACTGCATTGATACAATCTTTAAATAAGGACAACCAGAAATAACCAGCGCGCAATATCTTTTGGGCTGTGGCATACCCAGACATATGACCGCCACATGCTCGAGAGTGACAGTCATTCAAAAACTTTTCAGCTTCTTCATGAGTTAGACAAAGTCAGAAAACAGAATCTGCCCTACGACGATAGGGTGTTTCTCTAATAATATTGTATTGTTGGGATTGGAAACGTATTTTCCTTCGATGAGATCGTGAGATTTCAGGCCGAAAAGATTGGGTTTGGAGATAAATGATTATATCTCCATACCATGGATCAAGAGTACTGATAAGAAACAAGGATTCATCCGCAATGGGTTCTTCCGCCATAGTTTCAGTATCAATACGCGGGAAATCACACATCAATTCTGCAAAAACCAAATATTTTTTTGCCTTGTATTTTTTAAATTCTAAGTCAAATTCCTACAGGATAACTATCCATTTGGAATACTTGCCCCCTAGCAATTGTTTGGTCAAAATATACGTCATAGGGTTACAATTAGAAATTATCGTGGTTTTGAGTAATAAGATGTAGTGACGAAATCTTTGGACATCTTGAACAGTTTCCAAGGCCAATTTCTCCACGTGCAAATATTTAAGCTCAGTGAGATTCAGAGTTCCACTAAGATAGTAAATCACATGTTCATTGCTGAATTCATCTCCCTGAACCAAAACCATTCCAATGGTGGAATGAAAAGCGACGAGGTACAAAAAGTAATCCTGGTTGTAGTTGGGAGGATGCAATAACGTTGCATGGGTCAACGCGTGTTTAAGTGCATCAAAATATTTGTCAGCTATCTCATTCCAAAAGAATGGAGTATCTTGTTCCAACAACCTGGTAAAACCTTTTGTTATCTCGGCGTAGTTAGGAATGAAACAACGTAAAAAGTTTTCTTTCCCTTGCAAACTTTGGAGTTGTCGAAGAGTCAAAGGAGGAGGTAATGTGACAATAGCTTCAACCGTCGAGGGATTGACACGAATGCCAGCTTTTGAAACAACAAATCCCAGTAAATGACCCATGTCTATACAGAAAACACATTTGTGTGGGTTCAGCCTAATTCGATAATTCCTACATCTTATAAAGATTGCTTGTAAATGAGTGAGATGATCGGCTCTACATAATGAATGAGCAGGTAAATCATCGAGATAAGACTGCACAACGTGCTTGATGTCATGAAATGCGTAAGACATAGCCCTTTGGAAAGTTGCTCTAGCATTCTTCAATCTAAAAGGTAATTTGCAATAAGCAAATGTCCCCCATGGAAAAATGAAAGCCGTTTTAGGTTGATCAGCAAGGAGTACGTTGATTTGATTGTAACCGGAAAAACCATCCATAAAGGAGAACATTTCACTGCCGGCACAATCATCAATAATTTGATCGATATAGGGGGTTGGATAATTGTCTTTAGGACTAGCTTGATTAATATCCCTATAATCGATACATATTCTTATCGTTCCTTGCTTTTTGTTAACAGGAACAATATTCGATACCCAATCCGTTAAAGGAATTGGATAAATGAAACCTGCTCGAAGTAATTTCTCAACTTCAGCTTTAATAGCAATAGCTTTTCTTGGATGTATCTGACGCAAACATTGCTGGACATATTTAGCATCTGGGTAAGTTTTAATTTCATGGACAACAATTGATGGATCAATTCCTTGCATTTCTTCATATGACTATGCAAACGCGTCGCGGAATTCTTGAAATAGGGCTTTATAAGTTTGGATTTCATCGTCCATACAAGAAGCACCTATATGAATGTTTTCAATAATTCCGAGTTTAACTTAAATGTCAATAGGAACCGTTCGCGAGATATTTCCCAAATTCAACTCAGAATCAGGATGTTGCAATGGATTCTGTGGTTCTTTGACATAGTCAGCTGTAAAAATAGATGAGAAATCATTTTCAAAATGATCAAACTCAGGTAGAAATGAAGATCGATGATGAAGATCTTCTCATGGTAAATCATCAACAGACAAAATTTCATGAATCTGCTCATAATTATGAATAGGGTTAGAAAATGTTATTGAAGCTGAGGTTGATATTGAAAGTGATTCCCCATGGACCACATTCATTGGATCAGATTTGGTTGAACAAAAGTCGGAAAACAATTGTACAGCCTGATATGCAATTTCATAGGGACTCAAAGGCATCACATCACCAAATGAGTCCACCTCAGAATCGGAAGGTACGATCCAAGGATCATCAAAAGCAATAGTGTTTTATGAAATCATATGAATAGTTGCAAAAGAAGGTGATACATTAGGAGGAGGAAATGAAAAAGTTCCTAGTAAACCAGAATCTTTAATCAAACCTACCCCAACATCCTTATAGGGGATAGTTGTTTTACTGACATGTTGAATACTATCACAAGAGGCTGGGTCGGATGAAAAATAAGTCAACTGGTTTATTGTAACGATCTTTCCATTATGAGGAAACTTGATAAGCTAAAAGACCGATGAAACAATAGCAGTCATAGCGTAAAACCAATTGCGACCCAAGAGAAGGTTGTAATCTAGAGGGGCATCAACCACTTCCACATCTAGATTTATAGTTTTGCCTTCAACCCCTATAGGTAAATCCTGCAAAATGCCAAAAGGATGAAACCCTTGGCCATCAAAATCCTTTAGAATCATTGGGGATTGATTGAGTGTAAGAGAACCAAGCGATCTCCAACACTGAATCGACATAATACACGTAGAAGCTCCCTCGTCAATCACAGTCTGAAAGCAAGGTCTGTTTTTGACTAACACTGGAATCTGGAAAGCCATTTGATGAGGTATGCAAGGTGTACTATTCTCTAAATCAAAGATTATAAGGTTCCAATCCTTAATATCAATAGCTATTATAGCAGACAATAGAAATTTACGCTGTGCTGGCCATGATTGCAACACCTCCAAAGCCGACATTGCTAAAGGGGAATAACCAAATCTTCAACAATGTTATCGTTCTGAGCAGCTCTCGCATGTGGATTGAAAGCTGAATTCCAAAGTATACCTTTAGCAGGCGGTTTGATTACTAATTATGGGTTAGGTTTCTCGATTTGTAGCGGATCAGAACCAGAAGGAGTTGAAGTTGATGGGTTTGAATTAGAAGATTCTGCTTCCTTACCACCAACAGGATTTTACTACCATAATCTTGCGATCACATCGCAATCCTGACATGGGACATCATCATAATGAGTTCTTCTGAGGAATTTGAGGAAGAACCTATCATCTTACTATCTTGACTAGGAAAAGGATCCTTCAAGACAGCAGGCGTTTGAGAACCTTTGACAATTTTCGAAACCTCAGCTCGATGTGGGCAGTCTCTTGTAAAATGCTCTTCGTCACAAATGAGACAAGGATAGCGAAGTTTACATTTCTCGTCAGTAGATTCATTTTTATCTAATTTCTCTTTTGATTTTTGTTTGTTTTTCTTCTTCCCCTTCTTTTTACTGCCAGTTTTTGATTTGGTTGTAGATGATTCTACGACATGGATATCGGCAGGAATTTCAGCGGAAGAGTCTCCTGTCGGGGAATTTGGTAAAGTTATAATAGGAGAAGAATTATTTGCAGATTTCTTCTTGCTTTTGGTACTAACTGAACCAATCATACCATCAGCGGCATGAGACCCTGAAGGAGCTGCAATTATTTGATTTTGTTTCAGAAGGTCAGTGATTTTTTCGTGTAAAGTACCTGACTGCGTATAAACGAGGTCAAGGTACTGAGCTTGAGAAATTACTTGCTCTTCAGTAACAACTCCTGCCTTAGCTACATCCCCAATGATTTTAGGCAATAATGATTTAACAAACCATTCTGCCAAAATTTGATTCGGAATAAAAACTTTCACTAAACGTCATCGACGTCGCCATTCATGAATATGATCTGAAATATATGTGGAAATTGACTGTTTTAATGAAGTTAATAATTCCGTGCCACTTTCATATCTAACAGGCAACTAAAAATGAGTTAAGAAAGAAGTGGTTGGCTGACTAAAATTATAAAAACAGCCTCGTGGTAACTCAATGTACCATTTGGCAGCAAGACCAATCAGAGTGCGTTGAAAAAGATGTAAGCAAATTGAATTATCGATAATGGAATTAGATGCACACCAGAGGTGATAAGTCATCACATGGTTTGATGGATCCTCTCTAGACTTACCCTCAAACTTTGGTATATCACTGGGCAACTTATTCGGCATTGGCGGCCAATACGAAAGATAATTAATTGGATCATTCGTAAGGTGCGACAAATCAGGTAAATCCAAAGTTGCTATAAACGGTAACTAACGGTTAGGGTCGCCAAAACTTTGGGTCACAAGATTAGCCCCAAGAGGAGGATATCCAAGATAACCTAGAATTAGATTTGCATTACGAATATTATATCCTCCTGGAAAACCAGGATTAATTGGACCAAACTGAGGTTGTTGAGGTTGCTGATAAGTATATCCAGGGTACTATTGATACTGATAAACTTGTCTTTGCACAGCAGGATTGAATTGGTATTGTCCTTGGTACGGTTGATAAGTAAATTGCGGTTGACTTGTGACAACCGTACTTGGACTAGGTTGTCCTACAAGCATCTGAACCGAAGTTTGAACTGTAGGTCCCGACTGTGGTAAAGAGGTTTGAGGAGTTGATACAAGAATAGTAGAAACCGGAGTTGTTGATACTCCAGAAGTAGGTGGGGTATATTGAATAGAAGCTGCAGTAGTTTCCGCAACAGTTTGAGGTAGAGTTCGAGGTGAACTAGGCCCAGACTGATGAACTACACTAGGTGCAGAAGTTTGAATGGTAGGCTGGACAGGTTGCTGGGTTGGACCAGAAACCAAAGGTTGTCTAGGTTGACTTGATAACTACACATTGAGTTACAAAATCTTTTGAGTTTGAGATGGATCCCACACCATATTCATTCCGGGGTATGGACCCATAAAATGTTGAGCATATTGAGGACCATAACGAAATTGAGTGTAGGGTTGATAATTGAGAGGTACATTTCCAGCTCCTTGTACATATGGTTGACCAGAAGGCGGTTGGAAACCTTGGGTTGGGTACTGACCTTGAGGTTGATAACCTTGAGGCATGTACTGAAACTGGGGTTGACCTTGAGGTATATATTGATACTGGGGTTGACCTTGAGGTATGTACTGAGTCTGGGGTTGACCTTGAGGTATGTATTGTCCCGAAGGTATGTACTGTCCTTGAGGTTGCCCCCTAGGTGGAATCTGACTACCTTGAGGTTGCCCCCCAGGTGGTAATTGAGTACCTTGAGGTTGCCCCCCAGGCGGTAACTGATTACCTTGAGGTTGCCCTCCAGGTGGTAACTGACTACCTTGAGGTTGCCCTCCAGGTGGTAATTGACTACCTTGAGGTTGCGGATTTGGAATAGTACCAGACATCATAAGAATTTCTTCTACACTTAACGGTGGAGTTCCATTATTACCAGTTGATATCCGATGTTCAATGGGTTAAGGAGATGCTCCTGAAAAATTAACAGAGTGACTGATACCCAGAAGGAACAGAAGGACCGCCATATAAAAATGTTTCTGGTGTTTGGGAAAACATAGATGAACATTTCGACATATTCAAAGGAGGACAATAACCTCTAGGCGTAGGATGGAAAGGAATTCGAGGTGGTGAAAAACTAAGACCTGGGTTTTCTAAAAAATTCGTCAATGATACGTACCAAGTGTCACTTCTAAAAGGACTGTAGAAAATTGATTCACGCTCCCTAAGTTCTAAAGTCGGTTGATTTTCAGGGAGAGTTGTATCTTTGTCCGGACTAAGAAGTTCTTCAATAAAAATGAGTCCAGAAAGAAGATTTTGGGTAATGATACTTCCTACCCTGGGTGAACCAGGACCACTAGAAGCTGGAGAAGCAAATCCTGAAGATGGAGTAGCTGCAGGTTCGGTTTCAGGCTCAGAAATTTCAGGTTCTTCAATTAATTCACTAGTAGGAGAAATACTACCAGTAACTTCAGAAAATGAAATTGGTTTAGAAATATACTCTGTTGCTTGAACTGGATAATTAGGATGAACAATTAAAGATGATTCTCCAGCTTCCAGTGACCCAACTCTACTGTCACTAGGTGATACAAGAGCTTGTAGCCCTTCAAGCTGGCTTGGTGTATATTCGGGAGGTTTCCCCCGAAGTCTACGGGATTGTCTCGATAATTCAGCCACGATTAAATATTTAATTACTTTACACGAAAACAAAGAAAATCTGAATAAAACCACCTAGAGTCTCTAAATAACCAAACAATTGAATCACGCGCCTAAAAAATCTAAGAGTTAAAATCACACACAAACAGTAACTTTCCGTACCAAAAACACTAGTTGGTGATGAATCCAACGTCGTAGAATTCAATACAGAAATGGCAGTTGGAACAGTTACCCCGACAACCTGCTTAATGAAATAGATTGGCACAAGTTTCTTCACAAAACTGTCTCGAGTGAAGAGAACCCCTAGAGAGTCCAAGTGAGTCTAGTCGATGTCTGCTCCAGGTACAGTGAGACCCATCCTTCACCGTCACCTTAGGAAAGAATCTTAAGATCATGGTCACTAAGGTTACCAACAGTAACAAATACAACTGGGGGAACAGTCTACAGTCTGATCTATGCGCAAGGGCAGAGTAACAAAGCTCAATCCCCTTGAAGGCTCCTCGACATGATCAATCTGAGGTTTACCAACAAGTGACCCCAGGCTCCTCGACAATGGTTAATCCGAGGTTTACCGTTTTTAATACGCGCAAATCTTCTATCTTTGCCAATGATACAGACTTGATTGTCTCAAAGGTTCGGTCCCAGATTATATCAATTACAATTGGATTTATTTACTACCGCAAGATATAGCTACTTGTTTATTTTAACTATCTTGGAGAGTTAATTACTCCCTACTCCAAGATACTAGCCTAAGCTATATTGGTGATAAGAGCCCTATAAATAAAAAGATTGCTAGATCAATTTTAATTAAGCGTTATTTTTATGGGTTGTTTCTTAAGTCAATAGGTATGGAGATGAAACTTTGATGGTGTGAAGACTCGACTCCAAAAACACTAAAAATGCACCTAAAATGATAAACAATTCGTTTTTCCTTCAATGAATTTCTAGCTAAAAGAATTAGTTGAGAATGCAATTCTTTGAAAAACAAAACTTTCCTTCAACATATAAATGAAAAGAAAAACTTTTTGTCTTTTTTCAATAAACTCAAAATTATACTACTAATTAAGATCACAAAAAATCCCTTTTTCTTTTTCAACACTCAAAACTACATAAAACAATTCTTTCAAAAGAGATTCTACGATTTCTAGAAAAACACTCAAAACTATGAAAAACTAATCTTGAGATCTAAAACTTCTAAAAACCTAATCGAAATAAAAGCTTCAAATATTTTCGATGACGTTTTACTTAGTTGTTCAGTAAACTAAGGATTAATTCGTTCAGAATAACAAATCAATCAAAAAAACACCCAGTTATGTTTCCTTTTATAAAAATGAAATTCACTACTTATGACCAAGTTTGTTCAAAGATTTGCAAAGAGAAACGAAACCTATTTCTCACCAAGGGAAGATTTCACAAACCAACCAGACTCATCAAGAAGACAAAGAGACACCAGGGTGACCTAAGGTTACTTAGGCTTCTAATCTTTGAGTCACTACAGAGACCGAGTGAAAACTAATCCAGGCATGCAAAACTTCTAGAAAATCATCTAAAACAAAAACACCAATGGAACTTACTCACAAGAGACTTTTGACAAGACACATGCAGATCTAGGCAGAGACTAAAAGTCATAAATAGAACCTAAACTTAACTGGATGAAAACATTTTAGGTTTTTCAAAAATTTTGACAGGGTCTGCAGGCTTCCAGTATAACCAGATGCGGTATCGCTATGTGCACTAAATCAACGCTGCAGAGATGTCCGCACTGTATTATAAAAAGAACGTGCGGTCCTCTTGAAAATTTTGAAAAAACAAAAAATAATCCAGAATCTAAAAACTACCTAATCCCACACACATCAAGCAAAAACCAGAAACAAGAACAAGTTTCTCAAGTCAAAGACAAAGGAAAATAAAAGAACCAAATTCAGTTCCCCAACGGAGTCGCCAATTTGTTGGCCAGGTAAATCGATCTTGCGGATAAGGCCGATCTCCCTAGTATCAACAGATATCTAGCAACAAGCAGGATAAACAAATCTACCTTTCTCTAAACATATTGCGATTCATTAATAAAAACTAAAGAGGTGTTTAGACCCTACCTTAAGTCCAACGCTAGTTTGTGGCAGCCATGCTTCAACCGTCCGAAAGAGTTTCCTTTAGAGAACCTGCAATCACAAACAAGCACACATCAAATAACACCTGCATAGCTAATATAATAAATCATTGTTCATCAGGTGATCAAGGAATCCATGAAATAAACCATAAAACACATCTTATTGAGAAAAATAAACTTGATTGTATTAACTTTGAAATAGAAGAACTTTACAACCTTTGGTGCCTTGATGTTGTACAAGCTCTTCCTAGGGTCCAAACATGAATCTCATCTACTTTGAAAAGCCTCACTCTCTTCCAAATGAGATCAAAAAGGTATGTAATATCTCATCTCAAAAGCTCAATTAGGAAGACTAAGTTCCAGCAGCATTTCACCTCAAAAATATTCAGCTTTCAACCCTCTTATTAACCAGCCCAATGCTTCATTTTATGGTGCAAAGGAAAGAGGTTACAGGTCCACCTTTGAAGGGATAGAGTCCTCCTTCAAAGGGATAAGCTCCTCACATCAAGGGGTTAGCTCCTTAAGGTATGAGATGTATGAATCCTAAAGGAGCGAACTTGCCACCTCAAGATTCCCTCTAGAAGCTTCCAGAAATGAATCAAAGTGAGTTTTTAAGAATGTACTTGCGCTTTTTGACTTTTACAGGGGTCCGCACCCATAACATAGAGAAATAGGGTCAGGTGTGTAGGGGACATGACCATTAGGTGCGGGACCGCAGGTAATGCTAAGAGAAAGTGCGGAACCAGAGTTTTAGAGATTTTTAAGGACTTTGTCTTATTTTCAAGGCTTGATATGAAGAACTGAGGTTTAAGACTTGTAAAGGAGGAAAATATGAGTGGTGATAGAGTCACACTGATTGCAAAATGTCAAGGTGACAATTTTTGTGCAATAGCTCCACATCAATCTGAGGCTCCTCCTCCTTAGGAACCAAAAGTTCCTCCACAGCCTGTAGTTGGAGCTCCCTCTCAAGGGAAACTCGCATGGCCTTTTGCTCATCAAACTTGAGATCGCTGTGAACCATTGTCCTCCGACTGGTAGGCAAGTACACCCGATAGTTGTGGGGTGTATTAATGTACCCCACAAGTATCCCCAACTTAGCTGTCAACTCAAGTTTCTTCCGAGCATCCTTGGTCACATGGAAATATACCGATGAGCTAAAGATCCTGAAGTGACCCACATCTGGTCTCTTCCCGGAGAAAGCTTTCTCTGGTGTCTTCATCCCAAGAATGCGATGTGGGCTTCTACTCTGCAAATAAACTGCTATGTTGAATGCCTCAGCCCATAAATGAAGTGGTAGACCTTGGTCATGCAGCATTGCCCGATTTTCCCCACAATCGTTCTATTCTTCCTCTCGGCCACCCCATTCTACTATGGGTTATGAGGTGCCATCAACTCCTGCTTAATTCCCTCCACTGCACAGAAGTCCTTAAACTCTTGAGAGACATACTCTTAACCATTGTCACTTCTCAAGGCCCTGATCTTGTTCCTTGATTCTTTCTCAACCAAATCTTTGAACTCACAAAACTTTGAGAAGGTTTGATCCTTCTTCTACATGAAATAGATCGAGCATTTAAGAGAAAATCCATGAATGAAAATCGCATAATACCTTTGTTTCGCAGTGGAGGCTGTCGAGAATGGTCCACACACATCTGTATGAACTCACTCCAAGATTGCTTCAGCTCGACTGTCTCGATCAGGAAAGGAAGACTTGGCGTACTTTCCCAAGGTACAACCTTTGCATGTGTCCACTTGCTTAGGTTTACCTTTAGGAAGTCCAATAGAAATCTGTTGCATTATCTTCAAGGCCCCATGATGCAAGTGGCCCAACCACCTATGCCATAACTCACCATGTCTTGGCTTTGCACCAATTCTACTTTCGAACTCAATGCAGCATAGTCATCTACCTCCATCTTGTAGAGATTCTTCATTCGAATTCCAATCCTCTTCGTCTGACCTAGGGCTATGTGTCTCAAGAACGCCTTTCCTTTACTGAAGACTACATCATATCCTTTGTCTTCCAACATCATGATCGATACCAAGTTCTTCTTTAGTCTAGGCAAATACTTTACATCAGTCAGGGTGAGAGGAGCTCCATGCTCCCTCTGAAACACAACCGTACCTTCATCTGAAACACGATACTTTCCATCATCGCTATCTCTATGTGCATCTTCAGGTCTTTCTCCTCCAAGGTACTGAATAAACTCTTATCGCCAGTCATGTGGAATGAGGCTCCACTGTCCAGGTACCAAACACAACCCACCATTGATGAAACCATGCATGTGATGAGGGTAAAATCCAATTAGAACTGAGAGGCCAGTGCCTCACCTTCTAATCCTTTGGAGGATCCCTTCTTGGATTTCTTCAATGGAAAATTAGTTGCATAATGGCCCACCTCATGACAATTAAAGAATCTCACTTTCTTCTTCCCATCATGAGAAGAAATCGATTTGGAATGGGAAGCCTTCCCTTTCCCTTTCCTTGCCTTACTCACTAAGGCTATATTTTCTTCATCATCATGCTTAGATGAAGAACCATCTTTGGTGCTCCTCCCAATCTCCTCTTGCATAGATCTGACCACAGTCGTTCCCAATTCGACAGTTTCTCTCTTCCATTCACAGAGTTCTGGTAGCTATGCCAGCTCTTAGGAAGACCGAGGAGAGAAAGACTCACCATATCATCATCAATTGTTATTATTCCCACACTACCAAGCTCATCTCTGTAGGTGATGAGCTTGTTTAGATATGTAGAAATAGTGGCGCCCTTTTCACACTTGATTTTCCGAAGCTTGTCCTTGAGCGCCAGTTTCCTCTGGTCGCTATTATTCTGATATAGGTCCTTCAATGTCTTCCACATTGAAAACGGAGTCTCCTTCCCATGGAGACTCGAGACAATATGGTCTCAAACTCCCTCCAGAAGAATCGTCCTTGCCTTCGCCACACACTTCTTCCATTCTGCCAATTCTTGTGCATTAGCTATAGCCGGCTTGGGGATTTCTTGATCAATGAAATCCTTCAAACCATTGTCTTATAATATTGCTTACATGTGATCCTTTCATGCTATGTAATTCAAGCTGCCATCCAGTTCATACTCAAGTCTC
Organism: Pinus taeda; assembly: GCA_000404065.3. Taxonomy (NCBI): domain Eukaryota; kingdom Viridiplantae; phylum Streptophyta; class Pinopsida; order Pinales; family Pinaceae; genus Pinus; species Pinus taeda. Next base: position 157,464 of record APFE031023532.1, on the reverse strand, counting down.
AAGCCATTGAACGCCATTGGTGAACTTTGAGGTGTGATAAGAAATCGATTTTGTACCTGCAATCAAGAACTTAAAACTTTGAATCTTCCCTTCTTAGTTTGATGTTCATAGCTCTGATCACCTTTGCTTCGCCTCCACAAGAAGATCTTCAAGTTTCTTTTGATTCCTCTTTTCAAACATTTGAAGAGACTAAATAATCATGCAATACTTTTGATGGGGAGAAACCACTAGAATATAAGATTGAGGAATGCATAATAATGGAGGATATTCAATGTGATCTAAACCAAGAAAGGAATTAGGAATGTCATGGCCTTCTTTAAAGATGGTTCCAATCAAGGATCAAGTCACATCACTCTTTCATTATTCCTTACTTCTTGATTGTATTATCAAAACAACTAGTTTTTCATGCTTTGATGAAGTTTAATGCATATTTTTCAAAACTAAGCATGAATGTATTTTTACTCCTGTTACACACATGGTTACACTAGAAATATGTTATATACCTAGGGGGGAAAATATGGGGTACCAAGGGAGGTACCCATGGTAATAATGTAATAATGGGATGGGCCATAGTAATAAATAAGGTGGTTAACCCATATCATGTAAGGGACCACAAGTAGTTAGTAATAATGTAATGGGCCCATGGTATTAGTCGATGGTATGAGGGACCATAGTAATGATCCATGTTATTGTATGTATGAGGCCTATATAGAGGCTAGAGACTCCACATGGAGAAGTGGAGAAATATTGTGAAGAACTATTGTATGAACAAGCATATGGCTTGTGGAGTGTTCTCCTTCCTTAAGGAGTGAATGTATGGTGTTGCCCTACCTCAGGGGTTTGATAATAAAGAAGCATTTCTATCTATTCAGATCTTGCTATTCTTGGGTTTATTTATATTTTCATATAATTCCGGGTTAGATCTACAACAAGTGGTATTAGAGCTACAACAAGTGGTATTAGAGCACTTTCTTGGGTAAAAAAGTGGAGAATTTTTTTAAAATTTTGCAGGATTTCGGGGGCGGCGAGTTTGCAGATCAGATCCGTACGCTTTAGTGAAATATGTGTAAAATCTAATTGCAGATCTGGATTCTATGTGAAAAAATACCCGATTTCAAAAACAAAATCGGTCAAATCGGAGTCCGGATGAAGGAGATATCGCTGATTTAAAAATCAGTGGGGTTGTAGATAATTTTTTAGGGCAGTGAGTTTGCGGCGCAAATCTAGACATCCTGGTGCAAGATCTGCAAAATCTAATTGCATATCTGGATTCTATGTAAAAAGATACCCAATTTCAAAAAAAAAAATCAGTCGAATCGGAGTCCGAATGAGGGAGATATCGCTGATTTAAAATCAGCTCTTTTTGTAGAAATTTTAGGTGACGACAGAAGAGTTGCAGCACAGATTTGAAATTCCAGTGCCTGGTTCAAGATTTCTATCACATGGGTAGATGAAAAATGATTGTTCCATTCTGAAAATAGGTCATAATAAGGATTCTGAGCAATATTGACGAAACTGTGACAATTTCAAATTTTAGCCAAGTAAGTGAATTTTTTCCAAACCTTCATGGCTTCTAGCAAGGATTTTTTTACAGGAAATGATAATGGTACTACTATTGAAGAATACATACAGAGATACAAGTCCACATTTCCGACACTTTGGAAGATTACAATGGGGCTTAATATAAGAGATGAGGCTCAAAAATGGTGGAATTCACTTGACCACAAGCAGTTGACCAAACTTTTAGATGAAGAATTTGAAAAATTACTTTTAGATAGATGGTCTCATGCCAGAAAACAAGATAAGGAGAAACACATGGTTCTATTTCCTACTGGTATATCCTTATTGCAGGTTCATGGGTTGATTCAGAAGGAGAAGATCGTTCTGTCTTTAAATCCTAGTTGCAAGCATAATTTTATCAGTGTTAATTTGGCAAAACAATTGCAAGTCCCAGCAAAACATATTGAAAATACACAGGTTGATGGTAAGGATGTTCAAATTTATAAGGATTTGAAATTTTCTATGGATAAGTATGTGTTTCATGGTGATTTTTATGCTTCAGATATGGATAACATGGATGTTGTTTTGGGATACCCTTGGATGGAATTAGTGGGTACTATAAATATTAATGTGCAGAAGAAATTCCTGAAGCTCTGATATAAAAAGAATAAAATTACATTACATGATATTTCCATTAATAAGCAGGTAGAGTCCAAGGAGGTTGAAGCAGAAGATGTTACAGGGACTGACATATCAGATGATGAGCAGTTGATGGTTGACAATCAAACACAAACAGATGTTGAAGCCGAAAAGGTAACAGGTGCTGACACATCTGATGAGGGTTCAGTGGTTGAAGTCATATTGGAAAAGAAGACACCACAACAGGCACCACAACAGGGTGAATTAAAGAAAAAGACACCGTG
>APFE031023532.1:107162-154830 GCA_000404065.3 Pinus taeda | reverse complement strand
TAGTATTAATGTAATGGGCCCATGGTATTAGTGGATGGTATGAGGGAACCATGGTAATGATCCATGGTATTGTATGTATGAGGCCTATATAGAGGCTAGAGACTCCACATGGGAGATAGTCAAGAAATATTGTGAAGAACTATTGTATGAACAAGCATATGGCTTGTGGAGTGTTCTCCTTCCTTAAGGAGTGAATGTATGGTGTTGCCCTACCTTAAGGGTTTGATAATAAAGAAGCATTTCTATCTATTCAGATCTTGTTATTCTTGGGTTTATTTATATTTTCATATAATTCCGGGTTAGATCTACAACAAGTGGTATCAGAGCTACAACAAGTGGTATCAGAGCACTTTCTTGGGCAAAAAAGTGGAGAATTTTTTTGGCTAGGGGGGATAATATGGGGTACCAAGGGAGTCAAGAAATATTGTCAAGGAGTATTGTATGTACAAGCCTATGGCTTGTGGAGTGTTCTCCTTCCTTAAGGAGTGAATTATGGTGTTTCCCTACCTTAAGGGTTTGATCAATAAAGAATCATTTCATATTATTTCTGGGTTTATTTGCATTATCTTATATTTTCATATCAGATCTATAATATTTCCGGGTTAGATCCATAACAAAATATGCGTACACTTGAAACAATTATTCTATTTCGAGTAGAGTAGAGTAGGATAGAATTAATGAATAAAACCAAGTTTGGTGATGTGTTTTTTTGTTTAAATGTTTTTAAGTTAGATTTTATTTTATTTCCAATTTTATTTATTGGTGGTGCAGTAAGAGCCGCCCAACTCACTAATCATTTGCAGGAAGATGCAAAAAGAGAAGGAATATTTGATAAGAAGGAGAACAAATAGAGTTTTGAGAGCCACAATTTGAAATTAGAGATCAAATTTGTTCACTTTATCTTTTAAATTCCAGATTTAAAATGCATGAAAGAGTTTCAATATTTTTGAGTATGCTCTCTTCTTACGCTCTTTGCGACTTGGAAGATCAGAAAAGAAAATTGAACAAAATTAGCTTTAATTTTTTTTAATAAAAATGGATAAGAGATCTAAATTCATACTCAAAATTATAATTACATGCTTTTACAAAGCCAAAATATAAAAATGATATCTCCAACGGATCTAGCACTATAGAAAACCCCTATTTTGACTCTTTTTGCACCTCATTTGGCCAAAAATTGGGTAAAATATCATTGTTTCAAGTTTTTGCCCAATTCTGCTGCTAATAATCCTACAATTCGACCTAAACCCGACCTATGCACCCTGAATGCGGAAACAACACATAAACCTAGCCTATATTCCCAATCGGTGGTCAATTTGTAGGATGGATAAAATCACCACTAAGCTCCAGTTCCAAATACTATGGTCATGTGGCACCATACAACCGTGTTGGATGCCTAAGATCCCAAGTCGAGGGCCAATAGATTTCCATGCCCTTTCCTCCACCGTGCACGTGGTCATATGGCACCATGTGCCTTGGGGCTAGCCCCCTTTCACTTTAGCACTGGCACCTTAAGGTTTTAACACGGGACCGTGACCGTGGGTTAGGCTAAGTCTTAGCCCTTGTCCCCCACCTATGGTTCTGTGGTAATCGAGGGACAGGGGCTAGGCCTTAGCTCGACTCCTCCCCCAAAAGCACGAATGGTTAAACTTTAATATATGATGGGTCCTATTGTTAACAAGAAACTTGTGTGGTCAGATTGGTAAAGACACTTTGTTGGTAGGTGGGAGGTTGTGGTTCGATTCCCATGGATGGCGGTTTGACCCTAAACAATTTTTTGTCGACCATGTAGCAACCAATGGTTGGTCCATGTGGCACTCCCTTGTTGGGCCACCAAAAAAAACCGTAGCCAATAAAAATAGCCACGTGTCAACCAATAAACTCATGATAAGTGCCAATCACTCACTAGCCAATGACGGTCTAGTCAAAATTGCTAACCCATGACCCAATCAGTGTATGGACTACTGACTAGGGATTCCTGCAACTCAAAATTCATATTTTTTTTAGTTATTTCCCAAAATGAACAGAACGTGATTCCAGGAGCATATGAAGTCAAATTTCAGTGAAAGGAATTACATTAGATTCAGAGCAATGAGAACTACACTTTGGCACTAGTTTCAAGCTTATCCAACCATTTTGAATTTTGATCATTTTCTTGATCCATGGGATCATGGATAAGGGTGGATCACTAGAGAAAAAGGAAAAACATAGTTACAAGCTTCAATTTTCATAAAAACCTGCAAATATTAAAAATCCAACTACGATATTTAACAAACCACCATCCAAGTCTATTTGCAAGTTGTAAAAGTGAAAAGGTAGTGGAACGATCTAGATTTTTGGTAGCTATATAATCAACACAATTCAATAGCTTATGCAAATTTGGCTTATAATCTATTTATAAAGCATTAATTATAAGGCGAAGAGGTCTCAAGCTCAAAATTGGTTAGAAACACAATGAAGAAGTAACCAACAAAACAATAACATGTGATCCATGGTACTACTTTCCAATCAAGTAAAAGTGCATTTAATTTTTCATCCTTGAATTTGTTTTATTAGTACTATTTCTAAGTTTTTTGTGTATATATGAGATGAAGAGAGATTAATCATCTCTTTCTCTTGATGGTCTTACATTTTATTGCATAAATTGTTAAGTTTTTCGAGGTTCCTTTAAAAAATAATCTCTTCTTTTATTAATATATTATTTTCCTTCGGAGGCCCATTTTATACCTCAAAATTCTCCTAATGTTAATCAGATGTTTTGCAATACATAGTGTAGCATCAATTGGATTCCATGCTCCACTTCCCTCTTAGGTGGTATCCCTTTAGGCTCATGGAACATTCCCTTATATGTTTCTAGAAAAACTTTCAATTTTATTATTTATTCATTAGTGCACCCCTATAGGGATTCCTTTGCTCTCATTAACTCGTTTACATGATTTTCTCATAAGAATACTGAAACATAATATTTATTAAAACTAATCAGTTTCTTGGCCTGATTAGCACTTACCAATGAAATCTTTGACTTACCCTAGTGAATGTTTATGATGAAGGATTTTTTGTCCTTAATGAGGTGACATTGGTTGACTCTCTGCATGAATATTGCATCCCTCATATATATGTAGGGGCCCCCAAACACCACTCAACATACATCAAATGGCACTACACCCAATTCTACTTCATTAATATAATTAACACTTATAGAAAATTTAATCTTAATTTTTTTAGTTAGCTTTACATCTACCTTCTTGTTGACCCGTCCCAATGGTTATGGTTTGGCGTGATCATGGACCTATAATCCAATTTGTTGACTAGCTCAGTTGTAATGAAATTTTCCTATGAACTTGAGTCAAACATAGCACCAAATCTTGGCCTTTTTGACTTGTATCTTAATGTGGAAGAGCTTGGTTATTGTTCTCTTCCTAATAATGAAGGATACTTAGATTCACCTCCTATTGTAGTGAGGCATAGAAAATATTCTCATCCATGTTAGAGTTTCTTTCCACTTGATTTTTTGAATATGTGGATATGATATTGTTTTTTTTTCCCATCCTCATTCTAGTTCTTTGGATTCATCTCTAGATGCAATTTCTAGCACTTTTCCTATTTGTGGCCATCAATGTTGTAGTGGTTTCTAGGATATTTGCATTGGTGTGCTATAGTTTTTGTATTCTTATATTTTCTTCATTTCCACTTCTTCTTCCCCTCCTTCCAAGCTTCCTAGTGTTCCTTCTCCTTTGAACCACTTGATTTCCCTTTCTTTTGTTTTATTTTTTGTAGGTATTGTGCCTGTACATAAGCCTTATCCATAGTTTCAGGTTTGAAAAGTATCATTTTCTTTCACACATGGCTCTGTAGACTGCCAAAATACTTGATGAGTACATATGGGTTCTTTGGAGAGATAACCATCATTATTTTCATCTTCGTGAATTATGTGGTGTACTCCAATATGCTCTACCCTTGTCTCTACCTAAACTAATGCCACTGGATCCATTGGTCCTCTACATACCCAATAGAGTAGAATTGGTACTTTATGAGAGTTTCAACATATTCCCACCTAGTTATTGAAGGATATACCTCTAGCCTAATGGTTCCTATGTGGATTTCCCATCAAGTTAAGGCATGGTCCTCTAATTTTAAATGAGTAAACGAATTTTTTTTGTTCTTGATCTATGTGGTGAACATTAAAGTAAACCTTTAATATTTGTAGCTAGTGATTTAATTTCAAAGAATCAACCTCACCTTGATAAATAATTGAAACACGTTTTTTTCCATCTTGAAGAGTGATTGTAAATGGTTCATGGTGTTAGAACTTAGTTGATTTTTTCAGGTTCTTTCTTGGAATTCTTATATGGATCTTATTGATCCATTTATTTTCCCTCTAATATTACCTCTGAGTTAGAACCTCCATCTTCTTTGACTCCAAACTTATTTTCTATATCCACCATAAGGAGGTTCATATTGTGGTTGATACCAGTATCCTAAACTTCTAGCCTTAATAATGTCTCCTCTATCGAATCTTGAGGGTTATTATGGATATATTTTTCTTCCATGGTTGGGATTTAATGGCTTCCTTCTCAAACCATTTCATAGATCCTGTTATCAAAAAATCATGTACTGATGGCTGCTAATCAGTTAGACTCTATGTAACTATTTCAGACCAGACTCTTGGCTAAGGATTAGCCTCCCTAACCTGAGAGGGCTCTCTCAAAATAAACTACTGATTTATCTTTAAACACTAAGAGGGCTAACTCTTATAATGAGAACTTAAATAAGCATGATGGTTGGGAACACAACATAACATTTCTTCCATTGGGCTCATGGAGTCAAATACCATTTCAGTAAACTATCAACTACTCATTCATGGAAGTCAAGGCATGTAATGTTTAAACACTCAAAACATTTCTCAAAGAACCATCAACTCATAAGTATACACAGGAAGTCTGAGCACTAGGTGAATTCAGAGTGATTGTATACCTATAGAGCTGTAAAACATGAAGGACATTTCTCAAAGAACCTCAACTTATAAGTATACACAGGAAGTCTGAGCACTAGGTGAATTCAGAGTGATTGTATACCTATAGAGCTGTAAAACATGAAGGATAAAACAAAACCACACACATCTTGAGCATTTGAACAAAGTATGAATCTTGAGAAGAAAAAGTAGTCTTTCTATTACTGTAAAAAGTCTTTTACACTAGCCAATATAAACTCTGTTTTTTGCATAAACATCCAACCCCTGTTACAAAGATGATTCAGCTATATATAGCAACACAACTCTAACTAATCGATATTCCTCCTCCAGCATGAGGGGAATTCGATTCTGCCTATGATGACACCCACTAACTTTTAACTAACTAATAATTACAGCTGACTATTAATTGATAGCGCTGGAATCCTAAAACAATTAAATTCTAATTCTACTAGATCTTCTAGACTTCTAAATCAAATAGGACTCAAATTCTATCTGACATCTGGAGTTTGGCTGAGATAGCTATGATGAACCTTTAATGCTCCATATTTGTTTTTAATGACACATCTTTTCTGTTACCCTGAAACATAGGCCCCTGTTTGTCGGTCCTTGATGCGTTGTAGGCTGCATTTTGGGCCATAATTCAATTGCCGCATCAACTATGCTTCTATATTCCATGATTAAGTCCTATATTTTCGTATGCTTTGAACAACGCCAGATATCCTGTGTATCATATAACTTCCACAATAGAATTGCCACAATAATCATCAACATGAACCAGAGAAACTGGTATATTAGCCTCACTGCTTAATTCCTTCCATGGTGTTTCTAAAACACCTTCAGACTCGCACTCTTGCTCTTGAGAAGTTAAAATAATTGTATCATAAGAATTATGTTCTGAAAACCGCTGACAATTCATGCACTAGTTCAGACTTCTAAATATTATAAAAAGGCTTTGCCCTGATTGGCATTTTCCCAACTTGGTCAAGAAGACTGATCGCGCTGCACAGAAAACGTGACAGTGCCTAAAACTGAAACTAAGCAAGCCAGGCACATCACCTTGTATATACAATTAACAAGGCTCGATATTGCTAAAATTAGGAGAACCTTCCCACCTCGTCCATGGAAAATATGTCGACCCAATCCTCAACACTACTTTGAGCTTTCACTTCCTCAGCTGTTATCTGTTATCAACTGTTGCGACTGAAGATGGTCTCGAGTGACTCCATTGTGCTGAGGCATTAATTTCTGGAGTGAGCGGTACTGAAGGCGAACACTTTCACCGGTATCGAGTACTCGAAGTAAGTACCATCCATTCAGGTAATGAGACGTTACATATGCCTCCCTCCCAAAAAATTTGTCTAGTGTACGCTTGTTCCCCTTAATCATAACTTTCTCATTAATAGCAAATGGATACTGAACTCCCTTCGATTGCCGAGAAACATCCCCGTCCATAAAGAAGCCCACATCATCTCTTTTCATTCTATCTCCTTGATCTCCTGCTTCTTTCCTACGTTTTCGCATTGCTGCATTATGTAATTGTCTCCGGTCATCCTCATTTTTCACAGCTGCAGCAGTAGCTCTGAGTGTATGATTAGGAACCAACGATGTCACCTCTACTTCTGTCCCACATGTTGTACATTTGAAAAGATCTAGGTGAGTCTACATAACCCAAACTCTGGACAGATTCATTTGGATCGACTACTGCTGTGGAAAATACAACCTCAAGCTTATTTTTTTTTGGCTTTCTACGGTAATATCTGAGCTCTCTGTAAAGGGACTACCACCAGAAGATGCAACAAGAGTCTGATGAAACAGGTATCATGATGATCCATAATGATAGAAGAATACGACTTTTCAGAACCATTAAAGACCATTTTATGAACTGCACGAAAAGAACTCTGAAGCTGTAAACTCTTTCATAACCATTCATACCAGTCCAGCTTCTTGAAGAGTTAGACAAATTCAAACCAAATCCAATATATTCTGCAAGGGGCATTTTCCCATCCATCTGAATGCAATGACTATAGGCTTTTATCTGACAGTCATCCTTGGCATGAGACCGTTCACTCTCAAACTGGAAACCTTTCTTCTATTATACACCTGTGTGCTTTCCTTCTTATAATTGGCACCTTTTTTAAAAGCCACCTTTCTATTAACCTCAGCTGTCATTGATAGTGGAACTGACTGAGGATTTTTATCCTGGTTAACAAGCTTTAAACTCTCACTAGAAGGCAAGCAAGCCTGTAGCCATAACTCAGATGAATTACAAACTTCACCATCAATTTGCCGAAACAGGCTTTTCTATGCATATATCATATTCCCACAGAACTCATAGGAGACAAAAGTGATATGGGTGAGCAATGGTTTCGGACAAATCCCCAATTCCGTAGCGCAGCCAGTGCAAATTATGAATTATGCGCTACTGAAATCACCTAAACATTTTGCACTGCGAAACTGCTAAAAGGGTTCATGTGCTTATTTGCAGACATTTAGCATCGAAATTTTGTCAGTGATAACAGATCCCTTGAAATTTCCCACAAATACCCAAATAAACCTTACCAATATGATCTATAAACTACCATGGAAAGCACTAGAAAATTCATCTGAATAGATCAATAAAATTAAATAGAAATATATACTTTGAAGGGTTAATTACTTCAGATTCTAGTTATGTTATTACTAATTTTTTTGTTTATGCATGTAATATATAAAATGAACAAAAAATATGAAATAATGACATACAAACACCCACCAATCACAATGAAAACCAATATATGTTCTAGGAAACCCTTTTGGGAGAAAACTCAACTAGGAGGTGAGGTTTCTCTACTCTCTTTTTTCTAGAATGGAAATAATGCAAGTACAAAGGAGAAGGCACTCTCTATGGCGTTAGTTGATACTTGTGGTCCTAAACCTGCACAAAACATAAATAACCTATGTTATTCTGTCTCACTCCCACTACCACGTTTTTTCACTATTATGGAATCAAATACTATACAAAAAGAATGTAACCCCTTTTCCTCCTAGTGGCCTAGTTATAACATAGCCTGATAGCATACTAGGTGTTAAGTTTGACTCCTTAAACTCTCAATAAGAGTTACAACTTCTACCATTATAGAGTATTCTTCATAGTATTCATGTGGCTAGCCCCTTTTCCATAAATAAAAAGTACTAATGTGGAATACTCTCAAATTATGGTGGTCAATCATGATAGATCAACATGTGGGTAACATAATTTTTTCATATGAACTCCCATCTGGGTTTTTCTTGCATCGTTGGAAACTTATATGAGTGTAAAATAGTGTCATAGGGTCCAACACTTAAGTGAGAAAGTTCAACCCCCAAAGAGTGTCATTTAATGCCTCAAACTTGCCATGAAAGGTTTTATACCCTAATTCTTCAAAGTAGGTCCCACAAATAAAACTACTCCTATAAGTTGATTCATTCAAATTTTCCACTCTAAAAGAATCAAGATGAATGAAAAACTATATAGTGAGCGAATCTAGAACTTGGGAAGGAAAATTTAATATTTCTTCAACCTTAAATAGATCCAACATAATCCAAATCTTGAAAACAATAAAACCAAGTAATGACATTAATACGAAACAAAACATTCAATTGTGAGGGTTTAGCTAAATATTATAATACCTACATATTTTGAACATAGCCCAAATATGAGCTATAAGATTCACCATTCTCATTCATCGAGTAGATAGATCATATCGATAGTCTTCAAGGATATGTTTAATGTCATGAAACGCATATGACATGGACTACGAGAATGTGACTTCAACATTTTTTAGACCAATTGATGTTTTCCTATAAGTAAAGATAACCCAAGGACAAATTAAGATAGTATTATACTAACCTTTTTAATTGATATGAATGTAGTTATAGCTAAAAATTCCATCCATGAAAGAAAATATTATGTTTCTAACATATTCATAAATAATTTTGTCAATAAATCACATGGGATAATTTTCCTTCATAGATGCTTTTTTCAAATTTGAAAATTGGTATATATGTGTCTAGTCCTCTGATTCTTTTCTTCAATAACAAGGTTTTGACACCAACTTAATTAGGGGAACAAGATAGATGATGCTAGCTTTCAAGACCTTCTCCATCTATAACTTGATAGAAATTACTTTCCTTGGATTAATTAGTCATAACCTCTATTGAATAGGATTAACATTGATGTAAGTATTTATTTCATGTTGAATATTTGGAAATTTCTGCCTACATTTCTTTGTAAGACCAAGCAAAAAAACTATGACATTTTATGAAAAGAGTTATGTAACTTTGAACTTCATCATGAGAACAATCCTATCCAATCATGATGTTTTCAATTATGTCTATTACAAATAGTGTTGTCATTGATGACACCAAATTTCACTGATCTCAAAGGGGATGTCTAAGGAACTAGCAATGCCAGTCATGAATCAGAGGAAGAAGTAGGACAATTAGATCTCTTGCATGCCCTCATCAAGAGAAGTCAAAGAGGTATGAATTTTCTTTAGTTTTTTTCAAAGTTATTTTTTCGTAATGACTCTATGGATGGTATAGTTGGATATTCCTCTTTGAGATATTTCCTCCCATATAAGATGTTATGGCATTTGAAGATCAACATTAGTAAAAGACCTAAACTATGGGGCAAAAAAAAAAAAATCACCAAATTTGTTAAATAGTGTGCATCTTCTGGGTAGATCTATGGTTCAATGATCTAATATATGGGATATCAAATGACCTTGCATAAAATTTAACATAATTTAAGGCCTAGTAAATTTCTCAGATCAAAAGAATACAACAGTTGGATGAAGAGTTTGAAAGGAAGATAGTATTATAACCTATGTGAAGTTTAACCAAGGTCATTGGTCTATCTAGAAGTGACATGTAGCAGCTATTGGTTGGATGACATCATAGTTACATGTCCTCATGCATAGTTAGTTATGTTGTGGTAGCAAAGATGAGATGACGCATTTTGGTTTGTCATATGAGGTGACATCAATATGATGACATGGTAGCTCCTTAGACTGCCACATGGCTAGTTTAAATGGAATTTTTTGGTTGGTCAAATGGTCAAAATTAGTGACACATGACACCCCTCACAAGTTACCACATGGAATGATGATGTCATGCTAGCATCATCATATGGACAACCATGGACCCCTACAACAAAGTCACACAACATGGTCATATTTCCAAAGAGAAGGGGTTAAGCGTTAATCTCAATAAGGTCACATGATTATTATCACATCGTCAACATCATTGAAGGGCTTAGCCCCATATTATATGGGTGACATTGTGTTTTGGAACAAATGTTACATTGAGCACTAAAAAAGTGTTATTGATCTGTGTGTCCATGATCCTATCAGTTGTGGCCTATTTGATGTAGCTTGGGTTGAGCTGTGTTGGTGTCAGTTTCTCAGTAATATCGAATGTGTCCAACAATAGGGGAAAGTATGGTCGTAGCTAATCCACATTGAATATTAGGTGCAGGCCAAGGAATGGTGGAATGTTGAGCTCAAAATCATTGTCCCCTACAACCTTAGTGATGGTGTAAGGCCCATATCGGAGCGGGTGAAGCTTGTAGTGGGCCCCAGCAAGGTGCTCCTTCTTAAAATGTAGCCAAACTTTGTCACCCACCTGGAACTTCTGTGTCACCCGATGTTGATCATGGCATTATTTGTACTTAGCATTTTCTTTGTCCAATATGTCATGGATCTTCTAGCGGATGTGCTAGATGTGCTCAATGAAGATGTTAGCCTTGTCATATTCAGACTAGACATGAGCCAAATCTTCATAAGTAGATGCAAATGGTATAGCAACATCAATGAGACATTGTGGCTAGAATCCCAATCCCACCTGAAAGGGTTTGTGGCCAGTTGAGTTGTTGAGAGCCTTGTTGTAGTTGTGCTGGACATAGAGGAGGCTCTCATCTATTGGGAGTAGCCCAACTTGGCTAGATTTTGGGCAAGGAAGGCAAATTTAGGGGACAAAGCACAGAGTATAGAGTGTGAAATGGACCGCAAAGCAGAGCAGCAGATCACACAAGGACCACCTAGTAAGGGGGCTTTGCGGAAAATCCCATTCCTTTTTGTAAAAACGTATAACATTGTAGGAATGAATGGTTTTTGGACCATAGTCTCTTGTATTTTGAAAACCATAGTATGTGGTCCATGGTAATGAAGCAATGTAATCCCTCGATGTAATAGTATATAGGGATGAATAATAAAGAAGGAAGGCACCACAATTATGTTGAAACCAAGTATTGGATGATTTATTCTTTGTGATTGGGTTTTGTGGTGATGGAAGGCTCTGTAGTTGAGTGTGTAGAGGCCTAAGTCTACAGCTGAGTGTGCAGACGACCTGCAATTGAGTTGCAGGTCAAGAACTATTTGTTGTACAAATTTTATATTATAAGAAACAATTATTTTGGACATAATCCCACATTGGGATGAACCACAGTAAAATATGTGTCTACATGTGTTTATTTGCTTATTATCTACACTTGATTTTAGTACTGTGAAGTTTATGAATGTTTATGATATGTCTAAGTAATGAATGTAATTCTATGAAGTAGAGTATAAGTGTGAAGTATTTTATGAATGTGAAAGTAGTAGATAAGTGTTAGAACATAAGGAAATATAAGGGTGCCACTGTGCAATATCCCTTAGGCTGTAGAGACCTAGTTCTACAACCTCCCATAATCACTTCAGGTGAGACTGTGATCTTCTTGCAGGTCGTTGCCGAGAGGGCCATTGGTTGAGGGTTTTTTTGGCGCGCAGTACACTTTTAACCTGGGTCGAGCCCACCTAAGCCAACAAATGGTTTTGTTGTAGGGACCGAGATCTGATTGAGGAATATATTTTGGCATCCGTTGAAGAAATAAATCCAAGGTTGAGTTGAATAAAAGGAACGAGAATTTGCATATAAAGAAAATAGAAACCCTCGTCTATCGACTGAAAGGTGGTTGTAGAAGTATATCTTCAAATATCAACATGAAATCTTCTTTGGTTCATTTCACATAGAGTTATACGAGTGGGTATCAATATTGACAAAAAGAAAGGATTGTTTCAAGGGAGACGAACCTAAGGAGTGGAATCCTAAATTAATACAACGACTCAAGAACATCAACAATATGGTCTCAAGAGCTGTTGATTTCTAGATCGATAGCATTTTGGGAGGATTCGTTACAGGGTTTGCGGTAGATTTGATTGTGTCATATAGAAAAGCAGAATGAATATTTTTCAAAGGATTGCGAGGTAAGTTTTTAATATATTCGAATCTATGGATTAAGACGTTGTTGTGTGAAAAGGGAATTTTATGAATGCATCCACATTATTATCTACTTATGTTTAGAACATCCGAAGAAGAGACTGGAACAACGTGAAGTGGAAAAAGGTATAAAATAGATACAAGAAAGATATCGCGTAGCCAAGATCCAAATACTTTTATAAAAAGTGATTGTAATCCTTTGTTAAGTGAGTCTGAAAGTGAAGAAAACTGTCCTGAGAGCCCTGAAGTAGCCCTGTAGTATTCACCCTTCAAGCCTGAAAGTTTGCCAAAGTTAGAATCAAGTAGTAATCAGGGTGATTTTGGTTTTCCCCATCCCCCTACCCCATCCCCCTCCCTTTACAAATCCCCCTCCCCCACTCCCTCCTCCTCCCCCTCCAAGTAGAACTATGGTCGATGATATTAAGCTGCCTATCTTTAAAGGGACTAGATCAGAGGATCCAGAGAAATTCTGGCTCTTATGCGAAGAATTATGGACAATGAAGCAGGTCCATGATGGGAACATAAAGAAAGTGCAGCTTCTCACAACATTCCAAGATAGAGCGTTGACGTGGTACATGAACTATTTGAGTAACTAGAATAGATCATTTACAAACATCAAAAAAACATTAGGGAAAGAATTTAATAAGCCAAAGTCCAATTTGTAGTGTATTACAAAGCTAAAAGAGATCGAACAAAGGCCGACTGGGTCTATCTGGGAATTTGATCAAAGATTCAAGATCTTATTGGATCAGGTGAGCTTTGAAATACCTCGACATAAACATAAGGAATGGTTTATAGCTACAATACTTCCACATATAAGATTGCCTTTGTCACAACAAAAGATAGAGACTTAAGCCAAAAATTTAGAACTTACGATGAAGTTAGAAGCTTCGCCTATAGGGGGTAAGAGTGCAGGTGTGCAACTGGTATACAAAGTGTAAAGGAAAAGGTCATTCTAAGGAACAATGCCCTCTCTTCAGAAACTACATGATAAGTGGTGCGTTGAACCCTTTAAACCATTTGAATGTCAGATCTAGCTTATGGTGTGAGATATGTAAAACGAGAGGTGAACACCACCCAGAAGATTGTTATTTGTTGCATAAGTATGTATAGACTCCAAGGAACTTGTATTGCAACTTCTGCAAATCAGTGGTACATGATGACAACAATTTCTAAGCTTATGAATTAATGGTAGATCAAAGTGTCGATGCATATAGAATGAAAGATGAAGAACATGGACATGAGGAACATACACAACACAGTGGTCGATGTGGCTATAAAGGTCGAGGTCGAGGTATTGGTCGAGGTGGTGGAGCTGGTTGAGGATGAGGACAAATTATCTGCTATAACTGTGGCCAAAGGAGAAATTTTGCAAGATATTGTCAGAATCATACCATGACATGTAAGTATTGCAAATATTTTGATCATGTTATTGAAGAGTGTTCGATACTTATGGAAAAATGCAAGAAAAAAGGAACCAACAGCTAACACAAAACATCCAAATTATGACTACAGAATCAAGGATTGGTGAACCTTGTGTTAGCATTGTAACAAGGAATGGAGTTGTGACTGGAGATGATAAAGTAGATGGAAAAAGGGAAGTTGAAGCTACATGGGTAAGAAAATCTACTAAAAAATCTCTCTTCTTTAATATTCAGAAGGAAAAATAAGTATTCATGGAAGCAAAGTGAAGCTTTATGGATGATGGGGCTTCGACTTCTAGTGCACAGTCAACACAAAAGAATAACTGTGATATAATATCAACTGCAACATAAGAGGTGGATCCAGATATTTTGAAGTCTTTTCTACAAACTTGCATGAAGTTATTAAGAAACCAAAAAGTTGTAGAAGGGTTGCAAGAATTAATAAACTCATGTGCTTCTAAAGAAGTACCATGAAGCGATATGTGCACAGTGAATAATCTACATCGACACAAAAAGAGGACTAGAAAAGAAATGAGTCTTATTGCACAGATCAAAGAATATGACATGGATCAGGTTATTCTAGATTTGGGATCTAATACCAATGTATTGCCAAAGTATACTTGGGAATTGATGGGTAAGTCAAAGTTTCAATGGTCACCTATTCAGCTAAATATGGCGAATCAACAAAATATTGTTCCTCTGAGAACATCATCAGGTATCATAGTAGACATTGAAGGGGTGCACACTACTACTGATTTTGAAATGATAGAAATTTTGGATGATACTAACCCCTATATTGCATTACTTGGATTGGGTAGGGGATTTGCTAACATGGCTATAATCAACTTAAATAAGAGGCAAATGTTGAAATTTGATGACTAAAATGTTTCCTGCAATCCCAACCCAATTTTAATTTCACCTTATCACTCCAATTCAGTTAAATACCCTTTCCCATAAACATAAATTCAACATATATAATTTTGGAAATGAAATTTTTCAGATTAAAACACATGGGACTGTCAACACATGCTAAAAGTAAATATGGACATAAACAGACCATAAACACACATCAAAGTACACAGATTTTTGGTCAACTTAGACCCATGCAAAATCCCTTCAATATTCTATGGGGAAAACCTTTTAGAGAGCTCTTAAAATTTATTTATCTTTCAAGTAAGGAAAAATACATCTTATCTCTTCAACCCAAAATTCCTTGAAAACCGTGCCCACTTTGCCTCAATTTTTGTGCCCACTTGAAGCTAAAATATGTATGATACATATTCAACTGTACAGAATTTACTGTACGGATTCTGTATGGACTGTATGGATTTATGTACCACTATATAGACTGTACATATTGCTTTTTCATATTTTATTTTATTTTCTCAAAAAATTCTCTCGAACGATGTGCAGCTCACAGTATTCAATGGTGTGCATATTGTACCTTCTACTGTCTTCTATGCCTTGATTTTCATGCCCATATTTGCCCAGAAATCACTCCTTCATCTTGAGGCAACAAATTTCTCCTTCAGAACTTTTCTCCAACTCTCAACATCCTCTCTCCAATCTATTCATGAAGAATGAAAGCAGTCTCTCTTTTATTCTCCCCCTTTTGTTTCCCTAAATTACTTTTGGGAAACCCTAAGATCTAATGGCTCAGATTGATTTAGATCAAGGGACGTGAATAAATGTGCTTTTAATTCTCACTTTATATTTTTTAACTCACCCATTAAATAAAGTACCCACATTGTACTTTATGTCTAAAGTCACTTTTCTCTTTATAATTTAACATTGACTTTACCACTTATAAAGTCACTTTCACTTTATAAAGTCACACTTGGGAAAAGAATTATTTTGTACACTTTTCCCTAGGTAGAGACTAACCCATGGGAAACCACTTGTCCAAGGTACATTAAAAATCAATAACAAATGATATTTGAAAGCAACAATATGAGAGTCATTGTTCTAATAGACTCATCAAAAGGAGCAAGGTATACTGAACCTGTAAAAGAAGAGTACAATGCAACTGACATCAAAAACAATTATCAAATAAAAACTAAAGAAAAGGAATGGATTATCCCTACCGTAGATGGAAAATTGGGCTCGGAACAAGACAAATCTTGCACTTCCGATTCAGAAGAAGAACTAGAGAATTGGAAAAACAGGTTACATGAAGTGTCTACAAGATAGAGCAGTTCGTTGTATGAGAGCTGAGGTATGTGACTTACCTTTTTATGATGGTTTTGGTAATATAAATAGTTTTCTTAGAGAATATGAAAAGTAGGTACTAGAATTTCAAAGATTTTTAGCCTTGGATCTAGCCCTAAGAGCTACTCCTGCTAGATGGTGGGGTAAACATAAGAAGAATATAGGAATTTGGAAAGAATGTTGAAGGTTGACATGGGTAAGGTTTTGTCAAGTAGAAACAAAGTTTATAGGTAAATATGATGGTAAAACTAATCCTAGAGGACACATCCAACTTTCATGACAACATGGAAGGAAATTCCACAAGAAGAATGGTTGCATGGGTTCATCCATACATTGGAGACAATTCCTAAGAATTGGTACTTGGAAATAGAACTTCGACATGGTACTATGAATTGGGAAGAGATGGTTGGTGGTTTTATATTTACCTTTAAATTTGAATTTTATTGTCCATATATAGATTAATCCCTTCAGATAGTTAAAAAAAATATTTTTGAGAATGAAATTCCACTCACTTTGAATCCTGATTGGGCTGCAAAACTACATAATGTACTGGAATGCTACAACATCAATGCAAAAGAAGATGAAGACCCTTGCAATAATGACATAGTATAATATGAAGGCTACTGCGAAGTGAATGACCTAAGATAGATATGCTTGATATAAAAAATCCATTAAAGATAAAGAAGGTGAATATAGGGTCAGAAGATGAGCCAAATTTTACAATGATAGAGATTACTGGGATGAAGAAACCGTTAGCAAAGTGAAAGATATTTTTCATGAATACTACGAGTTATTCCCCACTAAGTTCTTAGATATGAAAGGCATAGTAGGAGACTTGGGAGTTATGAAGATTCCTTTAAAGCCTTATGCGAAGCCTATCAAGCAAAGGCCCTACAGATTGAATCCAAAATATAAGGAAAAGGTGAAAGAAGAATTAGATAAAATGATAGCAGCAGGGATCATTGAACAAGTACAAGAATCAGAGTGGGTAAGCCGCATGGTGGTCCAAGAAAATAAGGCCAAAGGAGAAATCAAGATTTGTGTGGATATAAGGAAATTAAATGATGTGTGTGTGCATGACCCATTTCCTACACCCTTTACAGATGAAGTGTTGGATAATGTAGGTGGATAGGAGGCCTACTCTTTCACATATGGATTTTTAGGATACCATCATATTAGAATTGCACTAGAAGATTGACATAAGACGACCTTCACTATAGATTTCATATCAGTATACAATAATGCATTTTGGTCTGAAGAATTTCCCTGCCATATTTTCAAGAGTGGTGGTTGCAGCTTTAAAAGAAAATATTAAAAAATTCTTAGAAATATAGTTCGATGATTGGATAGTGTTTGGGTTATTGGAGATACATGTTGCAAGCTTAACGCTAGTGCTCAAGACATGTAGGAAGTATCATATTTCTCTAAATATCAAGAAATTCATATTCTATGTACCTTTTGGTATACTACTGGGAAACATTGTTTGCAAGCCAGGATTGATGGTGGATCTTATGAATATTGTTATCATTGTGAATTTACCCCCTCCAAAGATAGTTAGGTAGCTTCGTATACACTAGGACATACAAGATATTACAGGAAATTTATCAAAGGATATGCACATATTACTGTGCATATGGAAAAATTACTAAAAGAAGATGTCACTTTCCTATGGAATGAGGAATGTCAAAAGAGCCTCGACACACTAAAATAGAAGATGTTAAGTGTGCCTATATTGGTATTTCCACATTGGAATAAGGAATTTCATGTTCATGTGGATGCTTCATGTATAGCTTTTGGAGTGGTATTGGCACAACTTGGAGTAGGAGAAATCAATCCCCCTATAGCTTTTGCGAGTAGGAAATTGTCTAAAGAAAAGAAGAACTATACAACTACAGAAAGAGAAGGGTTGGCTATGGTATATGCATTGCAGAAATTTAACATTATTTGTTAGGAGCACATGTTAAGATGTTCAAATATCACAGTCCACTAAAGTATCTAGTCAATAAGCCTGTTGTAGGAGGGAAAATTTGTAGATGCCTATTATTATTTTAGGAGTATGACCTTGAAGTTGTTTTTAAGCCAAGAAGACTAAATGTTGAACCTGATAATTTGTCAAGGTTGGAGACAGGAGAAGAACCAACGAATATAGAGGATAATATTCCTAATGTGCAATTGTTTGCAATCAAGGTATCAAATGATCAGTTCACTGATATTATTCAGTTCTTAACCATAGGATGGCTCCTCCAGAATACACAATGTAGTAGAAGAAACAATTGGTGGTTAAGGAAACATATTCTTCATTGATAACAAGATATTTGTAGAAAATGGGACTAGATGAAACACTGCGTAGGTATATTCTTGAACTCGAAACGTAGAAAATTTTGACAGAAGCTCATTGTGGCGCAGCTGGTGGACATTATGAAAGAAAAGCTAATGTGCATAAAATTTTAAGAGTAGGGCTATGGTGGCCTACATTACAGAAGGATGAAAATAAATATTGTTGAGCTTGTGATATCTGCCAAAGAACATGAAAACCTTCAAGGAGAGATGAAATGCCACTAGTACCACAAATAACCTTGCAAGCTTTTGAAAAATGGGCTATTGATTTTTTTGGACCTATTAATCCACCCAGGAAAACGACTCGTGCGAGGTATATAATCACTATATGGTTATTTGGCAAGGTGAGCCTAATGTTAGGTCCCTATAACACTAGCGTATTCCCCCATTATTATTGGCATTGTAGTCCCTTATTGTTATTGTTGTGCCCCTGTTGTTCCCATATTGTTATTATTGTGCCCCATAGAAGCCCATTATTGTTATTGTTGTGCCCTTATATTATTATTTTTATGTCGGCTTTGATTATTGTTGGTCACTTTAATTGCTTATCAATTTAAGCAGTCGAGTGCCACATAAATTGTCAACCCGGGAATGTCTGATTATTTCAAAGGTGACTACGTAATGTATGTACTTAATTTTAAGAGTATTAAAAAGTTGTAGTATAAACGATTCACACTTTGTTAAACCTCTACTCTGCGTTATAGCAGTTATAATCTATTGCAGGATTTAAATAAGAACAGATGATTGATTAAAGAAAATAAATCTTGCAAAAAGGAAACAATGGCTTGTCCTGTAACAAAGGATCAGGACCCTATCCCTCAGAGTAGGAACATTCAGCACCTGCCCCTGTTTATCCAGTTCACCATTACACTCTGTAAATCCTAATCACCAGTGAGGCACTCATGTACAACATCAATCGAAAAGAAAAACAAAGTCTTAGCAAAAGTAAATTACCATCAGAAGCGGTGCTCGTAAATGAGGTATAAACAGAATTCACACACACAACACACAACAGAAAGAAGATGGGTGAATCTTGTGATGAAGGTGGGCCGTGTCCTTCTCACAAGATTCCCCTGGACACAAAAACTAAGTTAAAATACTCAGAACATAATTTTATTCATCCGTCAATATACCATATTACAAGAAAGATTCAATCTTGTCCTTTCGCTACAATCCCTGTGTTACATCTTGTTCATCCTTTGTCCCTCCCCTCTCTAATGTAGATGTCTCTTCTTTATAGAGGAGACATCTATTACAAAAGATTTTCAGTATAAATTCTAGTTCATCCCTTTGTACAAAAATAGGGAAACCAATTCTCGTTAATAGAATGTTGTTACAGTAATATGGATTGTGAACGTTACAACCAATGTAACAGTTTATTCACATCGATCGTATTCCTTTGTTGTCGCAATTCTAGTGCGCAAATCTCAACTATCTCCTTGAGATTCATATGCTGTCCTTACTATTTCAGCTTTGCGGTTCGTGCTGTTTCTGCTGTTCCATCTTCGAGGTTCGTGCTGTTTTCGTTGTTTCAGCAACTACAAAATATAGTCCTGCCAGCTTTAGGTAGTTTCAACAATTGTTTAGCAACTTAATCAACTTCAAGGATCAATTATAAAGATAGCATGATTATATGTTGAATAATTAAACATATAGTAATGAGAAGAGTTATTGTATACCTTTAGAATGATTGGGTCAACATACTAACAAAGGCTTTCAACTCTGAGTTGAAAAGGGTAATATTATGACAAAATATAGGGTAAAAAATAGACAATATGGGATCCTAACATCCCCCCCAATTGAAAAGGTTGCATGTCCGCATGCAACGTCTTGTCTGAATCTGAGTCAGAATACTGGGATGAACAATGCAAATTGCTTATGCAGTACGTATAGAAGGTGTTGTCAACCATGTCTCTAAACCCATAGACACTCTGAAGTTTCTGCCATGCTGCCAGCGCTTCCTTTTTGGTTAATTTATATTGAGCCTTATATTGCTGTCCAGGTAGCCATAAGAGAGGGAAATGAAAATGGTAACCAATCCATCGTTCAACACACTGTGTAATGCATCTAACATAATTAGGTATGCGTGAGATTGCCACCTGAAGATTGAGAGGATTATAAGGATGATATTCCCGTCTCTCTTTAGGACAATGTTCCCAGAATAGATTATTGGCTTTTATAGCCAGAGCTCCTTTAGTTTTCACATAAAACTAGCAGTCTTCCAAGACTGTTGCCTGTAGTTTCCTGATATGGTCAGTCATTCCTGGCTCTCGTAGAATTCGTCGATGTTCTACAATGAAGACAGCTGCATGTTGTGGCTCAGCACAAATCCAGAGGAGATTGTTCTCCTCATTATGTGCTGCTGACATAAAAGTAATCTGCCAAGTAAGTTGATTGGCCAAGAAGGAAATGAAGGCTCTTATTTGGATATCACCAACCAAAGGAATTAAATTAAGCTTTCTATCTTCAGGCATAGCCTCATTGTGAAGATAGAGTTCACACAGCAAGTTTTGGTCGCTATTTGGTGCTTCTGCGAAGGTCTCAATAAATTGCTGTGGTGTAGATACCTGGTGGAGTCTTCCATCCTTGATTGCTTTTATTTGGAGGAACGCTAAGCGTTCTCTCAAAAATACAGAATAATTAAAAGAGGGTTTCCTTGTAGCAAGTAACCACTGGACCAAGTCAAAGATAAGGGATAGTCTAGTTTTTAATTTCTTATTCTCCTTATATTGTGCACGAGACTGTTCAAGCACTTCCCAATTTCTGTATGCATGGTTGAGCCATAATGACTTCTGTTGCTGAAATGCCTTTCCTTGTGAGAGCTCATACTCTGTCTTCCATGTGTTACTTAGTTTCTGAAAAACTGGAAGTCTGTGTGTAAGAACTACTGACATAGGGAAGTTCAGTCTGTGCATGAGCATTGCTGACACAGGGAGGTTCAGTCTGTGTCTCCTTAGTTGTAAAATATTTTTCTACTGGTTTCTGTTCTGTAACAACTTGGGTAGGCCGGGGTGTTTTTGTTCCTTTCTCTAAAATTATTGAAGAGCCTGCTGGTTCTTGTGTAATAGCAGGGTATTCCTTTTTGACTATAATAGGAGGAGGTACTGGACTAGCTCCAGACAACGGAACTTCAACTATCTTATAACCTGCTCGAGTATAGAGATCACCACATTCACTGCACATGTATTCCCTGCATTGATCCTTTTCTGCACTCTTTTCGGCTGCAGATGCTACCTGAGCTAACATGTAGAGATTTAGTTCCTTTTCATAGGCTTCCCTGGCCATTGCTAATTCTTGCTGATAAGCCTTGATTTCAGATTTCAAAAACTCGTTTTCTTCCTGCAAGGAGGCTAAAGTAACCGGGGCTTCTGTAATTGCAAGTTCCACTGGAGGAACGAATTGCTGTTCAGTATTAACTTCATCATTTGTGTCCACAACAGGTGGTTCTTGTGTATCACCTGTTGGGTCAGTGGCTATTTCTTATGTATCATCCACATCTAGGTCATTTTCCTTTTGTTTCCCAAGAGGTGGTTCTTGTGTATCACCTGTTGGGTCAATGGATGGTTCTTGTGTATCAGCCACATACCCTATATCATCTTGGATGTCTACTTTAGATGTATCGGCAGCTAGTTCTTGTGGAGCAGCTACCTCTTTTGAGAAAAATGATGTCACAAAATCGTGAACGCTTTGAATTTCGGCACGAGATGGTGAGGAAAGTGAGGGTTCAGGGCTGGGCGGAATACGAGATTTTAGAGGGATGGGTGGGGAATTTGGTATAATGTCCTCAATTACTATGGACAACCTTGTTCATCGCCGTGGTAAGGAGGCAGGAAAAACAATAGCTTTTCTCTTTCGAGCACTTTTCCTTAAGATAGGAAGATTATGAGAAACTGAGGCCCTGGATTTTCTTTTTAGTGGGGTTGCAACTTCCTGCTGCTTCTTCCTCTTGAGCGTACTGATGGGGGTGTTGTCATCCGAGTCATCGGTGGGGATATGGACCATGGGAGTGGATGGTTCAGCTTCATTAAGGGTTGGGGTCTGCTGCAAATTTTCAGTGCTTAATTGTGGAGTTTCGGCTGCTGATTGCTGATTTTCAGCAGCTTGCTTGGAGTTTTCCTCAGATTGCTGGGAATTTTCTTGGGCTTGCTGAGGATTTTCCTTAGCTTGAGGAGGAATTTCCTCAGCTTGTTGAGGAGGATTATTGATGGGAGGTGGATTGTGCAGGGAAATACCTCTATTTATTAAGAGCTGGGCCAAACGATGGTGTGTAAGGGAAAGGAGTTGGTGCCTTGCTTTCACAGTATAATGTGCCATATTTTTTAGACATCCAAGCAGATAATAGGGCATATTTATTAAACGACCATGCCTCAAATGATTTAAAATCACAAAGTCGTGTTGGTAGACTACCTGATAGTGAAACTTGTAGGTAAAATAGTGCTTAACAAATTCTGCAACCTTTGGCCATGGTGGCGGTAGTGATCGAAGTGCAACGCCCCTTCCTTTGGGTTCAACATGCTCCCCTGGTAACAAAAAATCTTGTTGTGCATGGAGAATGAGGTGTTTCCTGCTGAACCAGCGAGTACCATTGGTTGGTAGTCCCGAAACTTGTGCTATATCCTCTTCTGTTGCTGGAATTCGCACTCCTTGGACAATGGAGTATCCTTCCCTCAGATTACATGCAAATTCCAGAACCTGCTGTGAGTCAAAATCTGAACGTCTTCTGAAGTAATCCACCCATCCGGCCTGTAAAAAGATTTGATATGCCTCCTGGTAGAGTTCCAGTAATGTCGTTGATCCAGGTTCATGTCTAACAGCATTTCCTCCCATAGTTACTGGTTCAGACAAGATACAAAGTGCAGAGCCTAGTTTGCCGAGGTCGAAAACAGAGTAAAACGTTACAGCTAATGTCATAAGGTAAATACGAGGTGACTAGATACTACTGAGAGAAAATAGAAATGGCAGTGATTGGCGTGTCTTTTAATGACTACGATATTTAGGTAACCCCCCCCCCCAACTCCAGCTTAAATGATATGGTTGGTAGTACGACGATTTCGACAGTCATATCATATCTTCTCATTAACTATGATTTAATATTCACACGTAAACACACATACCTTTGGTTGTCGCACCAAAAAGTATTATCTCGTCATCCATAGGTTGATGATATATAAAAAAGGGTCTATAAAGTATGAGGGTTTTTACACACAAGGATTTTATCATTCACAGAAAATAATAGTGAAGGACCATAATTGTCAGGATGAATGGCTGATTCGCTTAATGAAGAGTAATAGTTCGTTCTCAGGAATAGAAATGGGAGAATTAGTGATTTTTAGGAAAAATGGACAATATTGGCATTTTAAGCACTGGAAATTGGTGTTTCAGCAACGGGACATGGTGTTTCAGCAACAAGAAATGGTGTTTCAGCAACGGGAAATGGTGTTTCAACAACGGGAAATGGTGGAAATATGTAAGAAGAATGAATTGTGTCCTGAAGTGAGATGGAAATGCTTCTCCAAGCCACATCTTAGTTCTCCCTAGATTGGAACTTTTCTTCTCAGCCACCTTCCGAAGCTAAGATCTGCAAAATAATTAATTGTAACATGAAAACCCTTGATGGGGATTATTAGTTAAGGAATCTAATCTAAAAATAAATACATAAACAGGAAATCAAGTGCATTGAGGGATAGCAGGTTCCCCCAAAAAGGCGTAGTGTATGTCTGTCATGCAAGTAGCTTTGAAATATTCTTTAGAAATAGGTTGCTGATACAAACGGAGTCGATACCCATTCACTAATAATGGTGTTCTGGAATCATCAATCGTTAAGAGTCTGACTGTTCCATTTGGAAAAACAGTATCTATCTCATAGGGTCCTAGCCACCTTGTTCTTAATTTACCTTGAAAATTTTCAAAACGGGAGTCATACAGTAGAGCCCAATTACCTTTTTGGAACTTCTTATGCTTGATGGTTTTATCATGCCACCTGGTTCTTTGCTGTTGTATCATGGTTGATTGATGGATGGCATCCAACCTCTTTTCATCCAATTCCTGAAGCTGTTGCAACCTAGCTGTCTGTGCATCAATAAAGTCAAGGTTAACAGCTAAAGCAGTCCTTAAGGTTTTGATTTCAAATTCCATAAGAAAAACAACACTTTTACCATAGACTAATTCGTAAGGTGAAAAACCCGTAGTATTCCTCCAAGTAGTTCTGTACGCCCATAGTGCTTCAGGCAACCTTTGAAACCAATCCTTTCTATTCTTCTTCATTGTTTTTGTTAAAATGGCTTCTATGACTTTATTCGTACTTTCCACCTGCCCATTGGCTTGGGGGTGAAAAGGTGTAGCCATTTTATGCTTAATGTGATATTTCTGTAGTGTATCTTTGAAGCCATGAGAACTAAAAGGAGGTCCTCCATCTGTGACTAGTTCTCTAGGCAATCCAAACCTAACAAAGATTTCTTCAAATAAAAAGGTTAAAACTGATTCTTCATTAGCTTTGAGGAGTGCCTTAGCTTCTACCCATTTTGTCATATAATCTGTGTAGACTAGTATATAACTTCTTTGATTGGATGTAGGATTAATGGGACCTATAAAGTCTAGCGCCCATCTTTCAAAAGGTTCAAGTATTACCTGGGGATTAAGTGGAATTTCATCCCTGTGATTAGGCTGCCCCATTCTCTGACAGCTATCGCAAGCCCTGACATATTTCTTTGCATCCTTGAAAAGTGAGGGCCAGTAATAACCCATTCTAAGAAATTTGTGTGTTGTTTTTTTATCAGCAAAATTCCCTCTGCAAGGGCCATCATGACAAGCCTTCAATATATCATAAACTTCATCTTCTCTGATGCATCTCTAAATTTCATGATCAAGTCCTGTGTGAAAAAGACATTTGCTTATCCAGCTGTGCCTAGCACTTTGCTGAATGATCTTTCTCTTTTCTCTGTGCGATAGGTGTGATGGTAGCTTCCATGTAACTAAGTAATTAGCAATGTTTGCATACCAAGGTGAGTGAGCAGATACCGCAAACAAATATTCATCAGGAAAGGAATCATCAACTGGAGTATTTTCATCTGTTTTTAGTCGAAAAAGGAAATCAGCAACTACATTTTTTTTGCCTAGTCAATCTACAATTGTGATATCAAATTCTTGTAATAGTAATAACCATCTGGTAACTCGAGCATTTGTAACTGATTTGTTCATTAAATATTTAATGGTCGAGTGATCAGTATGAACAAAAGTAGTGTAACCGGTAATATAATGTCGAAAGTTATTAATAGCATAAATGACTGCTAAGAATTCTTTCTCGGTGACTGTATAATTAAGTTCAACAGGTGTCATATTTTTACTAATAAAATAGATAGCGTAGGGAAGATTGTTTTCTTCATGACCCAAGACAACTCCAATTGCAGTGTCTGAAGCATCAGAGGATATATGAAAGGGGAGTGCCCAGTCAGGTCCTCTTAAAATGGGAGCTGTAGACAATTGATGTTTAAGTTCATTAAATGCTTTCTGACAATCATCAGTCCACTTAAATTCAACTTTTTTCATAAGTAACACAAACAAAGGAGAAGCTATTTTAAAAAAATCTTTGATAAATCTTCTATAATACCCAGCATGTCCTAAAAAGCTTCTTACATCAGTTTGTGTTTTAGGGATAGGAAGAATCTGAATTACCTGTATTTTAGTTGGATCAACTTGAATTCCTAGGAATGAGATAAAGTGTCCCAATACAATACCTTGATTCATCATCATATGGCATTTTTCAGTACTTAAGGCAAGATGTGCTTCTCTACATCGTTTAAGTACTTTCTCAAGGTTTTGTAATGCATCTTCAAAAGTCACACCATAAGGAGTAAAGTCATCCATAAATATTTCTAAGGAATCATGAAGCATATCAGAAAAAATCCCTTTACTGCTCTTTGAAATGTTGCTGGTGCATTACATAATCCAAATGGAAGAACTCTATAGGCAAAAGTCCCCCATGGACTAGTAAAGGTGGTCTTGTCTTGATCTTGGGGTGCAATCTTGATCTGATTATATCCACTAAATCCGTCCAAAAAGGAAAAGAATCTCTTGCCTGCCAAATTGTCTAGTACTTGATCAATAAATGGTAAAGGGAAATGATCTTTCTGAGTGGCCTTATTTAGAGCTCTATAATCTACACACACTCTCCATTTCCCATTTTTCTTAGGTACAATTAGTAATGGGGAAACCCATTCACTATCAGATATAGGATATATAAATCTTGCATTCAACAATTTTTGAAGTTCTTCCTTCACAATTTCCCTTAAATTGGGATTCATTCGTCGTTGGGGTTGACAGACTGGATGAGATCCCTCTTTAATATAAATATGGTGAGTACATAATTCAGGAGAGATTCCCTTCATATCTGTGTAATCCCATGTGAATGCTTCTTTATTCTCACGGAGTAGCTTCATTAACTGTTTTGTTTCAGCATCTGTTAGGTGAGGGTTTATATTTAATGTTTTGCCAGGCTCGATTTCTACTGCTATACTTTTGGAGGAGGTGCCAGCTGATGTTTGAGGTGAATTTTTAGTTTTAAGGTTTTGCTGACATTCAGGATTCAAGATTCTAGTCAAGTGATTATATATTTCAGAATTAACCGAAGAAGGTTCAGAAATAAAATTGCTAATTAATTCATCCTCGGTTGAATCTTTAAGAGTTAAAGCTTGTCCGATAGTCAAAATGGGTTGGGTCTCATCATCCTCATAATCTAACCATACAGAGTTATTATTATTAATCATAGGTGTAGCATGAGGGTGAAGAGTAAGCTGCTTGGTTTCATATCCATTAGAAATTGTCATTGAGCCTGATCTACAGCTGATGAAGGCATTTGTTGTAGCCAGCCAAGGTCTCCCTAAAATCAATGGATGACCCCCCAACTTTGTTTTAGTCTGTAATACAACAAAATCAGCTGGGTAGTTCCAGGATTCAACTGAAATTATCAGGTCTTCAATGACTCCTTCAGGTTTGATTGTGGAGCGCTCAACTAGCTCTAGAATGGTTGGGGTTTCCCTAATTACATTCTTTAACTGCAATAATTGTGTGGTTTCCAGTGTCATAATATTTATTGCGGCACCTAGATCTACTAGAACTCTAGAAACAAAAGTTTTTCCAACCTGCACTGTGACCGTAGGATGACCAGGGTCACCATATTTCACAGGGGGGTTTTTACCTGTCATTAGAGCAGCTAGATCACCCATCACATGGACTGTGAGGGGATCTTTAGCTTTTCTTCCAGGTTTCTTAATACAAATATCTCTAACAGTTCTAGCATAAATTGGTACATCTCTTAGTGCTTGTAAGAGTGGAATCTTAACATATAAATTCTGCAATTCTCCTAAAAGGTTAAAATCAGGTGGCTCAAGTGTTTTGGTAAGAGCCAGACGTTCAGGAAATGGTGGCTCTGTTGTTTCAGCAGTCTTATTAGAGGATGATTCAACTATTTCAGCATTGTTATTAGATGACTTTTCTTTTCCAGTTTCTTCTTTATCAGAGTCAGAAGAAGTAACGTCATCAATAATGGGTTCAACTATCCTTCCAGAGCGTAAATGAATATCATTGCATTGCATAGGGGAAACAGGTTGGTTTTGAATATCAATTACTTGCAAAGCTTTATTGTTATTTGGGTTGGGGTTAGGTTGCACAGGCAGCTGGGGTCTCATTGTTTGATTATTCGGTGGAGCATTTGATGGTAAGGAGAGAGAGTGCTGATACTGGGGAAATTGGTTTGGAAATGGAATCTGTTGAGCTGTCCAATTTGGGTTCCATTGATTAAAATAGGATTGTTGTAGAGCCCAGGGAATCCATATTGTGGGATCAACAAAAGGGGGATTTGGTTGCTGCATGGGGGGAAATTTATTTGATTGAAGGGTGGGTATTGATTCAAGGGTGGGTAATTTGTTTGAAAAGGAGGATGATTGTTCCAACGATTAAATGTCATCTTAGAATTCGTACCTTGTTCTCGTGGTTGCCATTGTCTCTTTTGTGTCAATAAGTACACTGCTTCAGCTTCTTCTTTAGTTGGCTGTAGTGCTACTTTTATTCCTGGAAAAGAAGGGCATTGTTGAGTCTCATGGTCCTTGTCACAAATGGTGCAAATTGGTACCTTATCCAGTGGACATTCCCTTAACGAGTGTTTTTCTCTGCATTTAGAGCAGAAGATAGCCAAAGCAGCTTCTGCTTCCGCCTGCTTATTTTTAACCTGCAAGGTATCAATTTGTGAAGCAAAAGAGCTTAACATTTCAGTTTTAAATTCTTCAAGTAAGTTACCTATTTCAGCCCGTGTTGCTCCTCCACTTGCTGATTTCTAGACTCTTGAGTATGTATTATCTTTTCTTTTTGATCTACTTGCTGCTCCTCTTGAACATCTCTTACATAGGTTGACAATCTCATCATATGATTCCTTAGATATATCTCCTTTCCCAAGCATATTCAACATATCTAAACAATCGTCTCGTACTCCTTTTAACAGTATTGACTTAAGAATGTCCTTACTCATATTCGGGTGATCAGATTGCTGCAAATTATACTGTAGTCTTTCCACGAAGTCTTCCAGATTTTTGTCCTCCTTCTGAACCATCTTGAATAATTCCTCCTTCCTTTCTCTTGTTCGGCAATAGTCTTGGTATTTGGCCAAGAAATTTTCTTTCATTTGATCCCAAGTTGTGATCACATGTCTTCCCAGGCTCATGAACCATCTTAATTCATTTCCTTTTAATGCTGCTGGAAATAACTTCAACTTTTGAGGATTAGTCACATAATCATAACTCCTACACAATATATCAAATTCAAACAAGAATTCATCAGGGTCTTCAGATGATAAACCATGGAAATTAGGTAAAGCTGATAATGGAATGTTCTTCATAGGGGTTGGCCCTCTAGGAAGATCTTCAATAGGGAATTCTAAAGTGGACAGGGAATTTTCCCCTCTTCCTTCTCTTCTTCCTCCACCAAAGGGTCCTTCATTATTTCCTTCCATTGGTTGTTCCCCTGTCTCACTTGCTCGGTCTTCAGCGCTTTTTATGTAGGGCTTTCAATATCCTGAACCGGTTCCTCAACTTCAATATCTTCTATTGGTTCCTTAATGCCTTCCACTGACTCTTCAACTTGTTCTATTGTCTCTTCGGCCCTTTCCGGTCCCAATAATTCCTCCGTTTCGTAGTCAGTTTGGAGAGAGTGTTGCGTCTGTGGCCTCTGAAGGCTTACCTTCTATGATGTTTCCGCTTTCGAAATAATGTCGTCAATGAAAGTTTTTCTTCCTCCTCTAACTTTTCCCCTGCCGCCTGTAGGGTTAGCTTTCCTGCGTCCTTTCATGCATCCTGTACATCTAAAGGAAAGTCATTAATACTTTCAAAATCTTTAGTCGCCTTCCCCGGCAACGGCGCCAAAATGTTGGTCACTTTAATTGCTTATCAATTTAAGCAGTCGAGTGCCACATAAATTGTCAACCCGGGAAAGTCTGATTATTTCAAAGGTGACTACATATTGTATGTACTTGATTTTAAGAGTATTAAAAAGTTGTAGTATAAACGATTCACACTTTGTTAAACCTCTACTCTGTGTTACAACAGTTATAATCTATTGCAAGATTTAAATAAGAACAGATGATTGATTAAAGAAAATAAATCTTGCAAAAAGGAAACAATGGCTTGTCCTGTAACAAAGGATCAGGACCCTATCCCTCAGAGAAGGAACATTCAGCACCTGCCCCTGTTTATCCAGTTCACCATTACACTCTGTAAATCCTAATCACCGGTGAGGCACTCATGTACAGCATCAATCGAAAAGAAAACATAGGCTTAGAAAAGTTAAATTACCATCAGAAGCGGTGCTCGTAAATGAGGTATAAACAGAATTCACACACACAACACACAACAGAAAGAAGATGGGTGAATCTTGTGATGAAGGTGGGCCCTGTCCTTCTCACAAGATTCCCCTGGACACAAAATCTAAGTTAAAATACTTAGAACAAAATTTTATTCATCCGTCAATATACCATATTACAAGAAAGATTCAGTCTTGTCCTTTCGCTACAATCCTTGTGTTACAGCTTGTTCATCCTCTGTCCCTCCCCTCTCTAATGTAGATGTCTCCTCTTTATAAAGGAGACATCTATTACAAAATATTTTCAGTATAAATTCTAGTTCATCCCTTTGTACAAAAATAGGGAAATCAATTCCCGTTAATAGAATGCTGTTACAGTAATATGGATTGTGAACATTACAACCAATGTAATAGTTTATTCAGATCAATCAGATTCCTTTGTTGTCACAATTCTGGTGCGCAAATCTCAACTATCTCCTTGAGATTCATATGTTGTCCTTACTATTTCAGCTTCGCGGTTCGTGCTATTTCCGTTGTTTCATCTTCGAGGTTCGTGTTGTTTCCACTATTTCAGAAACTGCAAAATATAGTCCTACCAGCTTTAGGCAGTTTCAACAATTGTTCAACAACTTAATCAACTTCAAGGATCAATTATAAAGATAGCATGATTATGTGTTGAATAATTAAACATATAGTAATGAGAAGAGTTACTGTATACCTTTAGAATGATTGGGTCAACATACTAACAAAGGCTTTCAACTTTGAGTTGAAAAGGGTAATATTATGACAAAATATAGGGCCAAAAATAGACAATATGGGATCCTAACAATTATATTATGACCCCTTACACTCTTATATATAGAAAGAAGGTTTTGTCATTTTTAACATCCAAGAATTGTTGATTTGTGTAATGTAAAGGATGTTTCCCCCTCGAATAGGCTAATTTTGAAGTCATTGATCTATCTCTTATTCTATTTTGTGATTTGGTTGCATATCATTTGGAATGAGAGTTAATTATCTTTCTCGGTTTCCTCATGATACCCCTTAATTCAACTTCATTTCCTTCCCTAAAAAAAATCAAGAAAAATTCTTGAAAATTAAAAGCTATCATACCCAAAGATTGTCTTGAGGTGTGCTACAGAGGTGATCAATCCTTAACAGAGGTGCACTACATTAGGGAATGTGTTGAGGTTTTTTGGAAAATTAAAAATATGATTGCTAAAAGGGAAAAGGGCATGCGTAAAGTCACATTTAAGATGATAGATCAACATAATTTATAGCTAGATATTCATTTAAGAAGATAGATCGACAAAATTTAGAGATAGATATGCATTTAATGACGCAATATGAATAGAATCATGACAAAATCAAATCTAATGATGAGGTTTGAAGGCCCGAATTCTTATAAATAGCCGACACCCATGCTGATTAAGGAATTTGTTGAATCGCGAGTTTGAGAGAGTAATAGTGCGAAGCAGTTGCAGATATATCTTGCATGAAGATCCTATCGACTAAAGAATTTGTGTGAATATTTAATGAGAAAGGTTTACAAGGAGTCATGGAAGCAATCACAACAACAATAGTTGAGACACCTGCAACACCACCCATAGTAGCAGTCGGAATACCTTCAATAGCAACAACGACATCGTAGAAAAATTGGAAATGATCAAGGAAGCATAAGCAAACCAAGGAAGAGAGATCCAAAACTAGGCAAGACAAGAAGCCCGCTAAACGTATAAAACCTCAAAAGCAACCGAAGCCAGTCAATGTTGAGGAAGAAGAGATATAAGAAATTCAGGAGGATGAAGGGGGCGTAGTATTCATTTCACTTCTGCCATCTTATATCCTACTGAGGAAGCAAACACTAAGCTTGTAAAGGATGCTAAAGATGTGAAGTACGGGATATTCACACCATTACTGCCAAAAGAAGTGCCCTTTGAAGTTGAGTTGCTAGGAAATTTTTAGCAAATAAATTTTACATACACTGACTTCAATGACCGGACAAAGTACCTGCAGTTTGCGTCGGATTGGTATTTGCAGCAGGTTCACTACCCAAAAAATGGAGTGACTATATTAGAGCCACAATGGTGGGAAAATGAATTGGCATAGTCAGGGCTTCTCAATATGTTAAATGTGTCACACTATGGCAGGATCTTAGGTAATACAACATGTGTGTGCCAATTATTGGTGCTAATTCATGATAGACACTTGTGGATGGGGGACAAAATCCCTATAGATGAAATGATGATTTGGATAATCACGAAGTTTCCATACAAAGGGAAAAACCTTGCGAAGGAGTTTGTGGGGAAGGACCAGGACCGCTCCCTGGCAGAGAGCATTAGCAGAAGTATGGGTTGATTAAAGGAAACAAGATCTACGATATAAATCCTATTAGTGACCCAACAGTTCACTTCACTGCACATATTCTAGCCAGGAAAGTAATGTGAAAATGTCAAATGAATGAAGTCCTTGCGTTGGTGGTAGCTTTAGCCGTGCAGTGTGAAAATAGAGTACAGTACAAGTGGGTTGCGTGCCTATGCAAAGAATTCCTAGATGATTGTTGTGAGGTAAAAGAAAAAGGTACCCATTTTCATTAATGCCTGGTTGATTTTAGTTATTGCGTTGTTAGCATGGAGGGAGCCAGAGGATACATGGTTCCCCTCAGTACCTACAAATGTTTGTGAGGATGCAAGGTATGATTTTTTGTGGCATAATACTCATCCATCACGAGGCTGGGAGAATTTTTTTTTCTTCATTTTATACCAAATGGATCTGCACATTATTGTAAATCAGTATCCAAACCTATGGCCAAGTTTATACAAACAATACAAACCTATGGCGTGATTCAAGGTGGACTTCCATAAGGTACAAATTCAGGCACACAGAGACCCCAAGAAGAAATGGAACATAGTGCCATACTTAATCAAGGAGGAAGATTTGGTAGTGTTAGTGCAAAAATGACCCTTGGAGTCGATGAATTTGATAGAGGAAGCAGAGGACAGTACCATGGAGGAAGAAGAACCAGACACTTCGCACCATGGAGAAGCAAGTGGAAAGGATAAACAATAGGAATTGGATGAAGAAAAGGAAGAAGAGGAAGAGGAAGACCACAACGAAGAGAATCATGAAGAGGAGCACCA
This sequence comes from Pinus taeda, assembly GCA_000404065.3. Taxonomy (NCBI): domain Eukaryota; kingdom Viridiplantae; phylum Streptophyta; class Pinopsida; order Pinales; family Pinaceae; genus Pinus; species Pinus taeda. The sequence continues at coordinate 121,630 of APFE031023532.1, read as the reverse complement.
TGAGGAGGACCCTAAGGGAGGCGAAGATGCCATAAAGCAAACATAAAAGGAAAAAATAGAGAAATATGCCACAGAGAAAAGAAAGACGAAGATTGGAGCTTCACCAAGCAGAAGAAAGAAACATAAGGCATATAAGTCTAAGGACACACTGTTGCTGGTCCTTATTGATGGGGACCTAGATGAGATTGGCAAGAAGGTTTAGCAAGTCACAACACATTAATGGAATAGGATAGGGGATCGCTATGACGATCTTATCATAGGTGTGCAAGATAGGATCGTGGAGCTGAAGCTTTTGTCATTATTAGTTAAACAACCCGCAAAAATATAGGAAAGAGTTACATAAGGAAGGTCGATAGAGCCTACCCTTGCAACGAGGCTAACACAAATACCTACAGGGTCTCTACAATTCGAGTCGGCAAAAATTCAGCAGCAAGCCAAGGAGTGGACACACATAAACCTGAACATCACGGTTGTGTCACTCCCATGGTTACATAAGATGCATGAAGAAATTATAATGGAGTTAAAGTTAAGGGAACAATGCATGTCACAACTCAACATATAGATAGAAAAGGAGTAGAATGCGTTGTCACAAAATCTTGACCAAACAATATAAGAGAGAGGTCAGATAGCAAAAGAATATCAATAGCTGAAGGATGCAGTAGAAACAACATGTAAGGGAATTTCAAACATGGAGGTCCGCAAAGAGGAATTATCAGAAGAAAAGGTCACAATGGTCAGCCTTGCAATCAAAGAGAAGATAGATAAAGTTGTCGCAATATAGTTTGAATATTAAGTCAAAATCAGTGAGTTGCAATTGAAGTTGTAGTCAACTACACCACAGGAAGTAAGAAGTTAGAGGGAGGTTGACTTAGAGATAGTAATGGTTAGTATCTCCATGGCATTGGCAGATTAAAACAAGCTATTGGACGAGAGTATGCAGATTGGGACTTCACTATAGGAAGATCCAAATGTCTAGAAACTTCAGGAAGAGATGCAACAATGACAACAACAGTTAGAGGAAAGTCGAGCAGCTGCAAAGGCATTGCCTATATCGCAGAATCTCACAAAGATCAATTAAGAGAAGGAGCTACAGAAGAGGATCAAAGAGTTGAAGAGGGAAGAGAAAACATTGATAAACAAAACCTAGCCTTGGTAGGGCGAGGCCCTTAAGCTCTCCCAGGCAGTAGACGAGAAGCTCCAATAGCTTCAACATAAGTAGGAAACATTGCTATAGAAGGCTAATGAGCATGTAGCAGAAGCATTGTTGGAGGAATCATGCAGTGAAAATAAGCAAATGACAAAAGTGCTATATAGTTAAACTAGTCATATAACAACATTGCATAAAATATAAGAAGCATAACAGTTAAGTGACTAAGGACGAGTCATAGGTGAGTGTTGGGGGCATGTTGGGCACAACCCAACTTGGCCAGGGTTTGGGCAAGGAAGCCAAAATTTGGGGACAAGTGCGCAATACAAAGTGCAAAGTGGACTGCACAGTAGAGCATTGAAGCACATAAGGACCATGCAGTAAAGGGGCTTCCTGGGAAAGCCCCTTCCTTTTTGTAAAACCATATAATATTGTAGAAATGAATGGTTTTTGGACCATAGTCCCTTGTTATTGTGGAGATAAATCCCCTCTGCGGACAGAGGCGATCGCACTAGCCTAAATGAGGTCTTGCAACAATCAAACAACACTAACACATAGGTTCCTAATTGCAAAGTAAAGACCGATGATGAGGGCCTACCTCGAATCCAATGCTAGTATTTGTAGAAGAGTCGTCGCTCCCATTCTTTCACTCTAGCTGGTCACAATCCCCATGATCCTCGTGAACGGACACCTGCACATGCAAAGAACAACACAAATACAAGCATAAAATCCAAGAAATGCAACTATATATCAGTCAGAAAGGATATAACTCAAACATCATTATAAATACAATGAGAGTGGAAACATAATGATAGTTGTCTATTATTATTGATAAGCAAAGAAGAATACAACCAAGTTCTGACGTCAAATCCTCCTTTGGCTGGGTGATCAGCGACACATGCCTTGAAAAGCTTGTTGGGAATGGGAAACAAGCCTCTCTCTCCTTGGTTACTTGGACATGGATCTCCTCATTAAATATATAGCCTTATAGGGATGAACAAGGCCTCTTGTAGCATGAGCTTAGCAATTCTCAGACTTTGAGACTTAGAATTTGGAGCTTGGAGAGTAGAATTACTAACTAGCTTGTCAAAGGCAAAAGGACAAGCTTATATAGAGAGAGGAGAAGGAGATAGGATCATCCACAAGATTCATGGGATTGTCCTTATCATTAGGAAGCTTCCATGAGAGGTGGAGAACTACTTCCCTTCTATGGAGATTCGAAGCCCAACTGAACTAACTCAAACTGGAATCAGTTCATGAATAGGTTAGGAAGAAACTTCACAAGTTGGTTTGTTAAAAAATATACCCAACTGGGTTGACGCGAGTGCGACTATGAGACAGAGCGCCAGCTGGCGCGCCCTCTTTGGAGGATTTCCCCCATTGGCGCGAGTGATACACTGAGGAACAACACCAATGGAAAAAGGGCTATTTTTATGGGTATTTTGTAGAAGGTGTCTTCAGGGCATATGAAGTACATACTCAAGGGGATACAATGTAGGTGTTTTCAGGTTATGTCACTTCTAACAGGTCTCGGAATAAGTCCTCCAAGGTGTGGGAGAAGGGGTAACAGGGACAGTGACAAATTACAGTGTAACAGATGCCCCCTAAAGCATGAGGCCCGAGAGAGAGAGGGGTGAAATGCTTTACAAGAACATGGTCGACTAAAAACACGGCCACCGGAGAACCTGCATAAGAAGTACAACTAATATCTCAAGTACATGATGTATGCGGTATGGGCACATCCATCCATAATAGAGTACATAAAAATATGGATCCAGGGTATGGACGCAACCATCCAGTAAGGATCAATAAGTAGACTCAGGCATGGTCGTAGCCATCCAGTGAATGAGTCATGTAATGATCATAATAATCCACAAAATTGCAACATGGATCTCAACAGACAAAATCTAGGGTCTTGCGCTCCATCTCGACCCGAACAAAGTACAAGTTCAAGCATGTGAATATGGGAGTCAAAGTCAAACATGCAAGAACATTGTCTGATTACCAATCAATGATGAAAACTGTTAATAGACGTGAGAGGTACCACCAATAATGACAATGGTCCTCAAGGTACTATAAGTACAATCTACGGCATGCGAATCAGTGAGTCGGTGTCGAACACCTATAGAATCATTTGATCAGAGGCCAATGATGAAAACCTCGCATCGAACACGAAGAACCTTCCATTGAGGCATGCAGGCTCCAAGGCACCTGAAGGGAGTCTCTAGATCAACTTCCTGGATAATGAGCTGAAGTTGATAGGAAGTGACCTTGATCGAAGGTGGGCCATAATGTTTCCCACATCATCAACACGAGATAGAGAAGGATAAGATGTTTTGTGTGAGGTATCAGAGGGAGGTTGAGTATTCTGCAGAGGTCAACTTCTCATGAACATATTGGCGGCACAACAGCAGACTTGGCAATATTTGACATCAAATGATCAGGGGTCATGGTGACAAGGCAATGAGCAGATGAGAGGTCGAACAGGATAACCCAAACCCACAGAGGAAAGTGTAAAAACAAGATGATATGTCCCTACCCAGACATGAATGCAGACAAGTGCCATGTTCAAGAGCGACATACTGCCAACACGATGATAATTGTGGTTCCATTTTCCCCACCATTCCTGGCGAGTACCCCGGCTATTTTTAGATGACAAGCTTGACGGGGATAGCATATGCTTGGGAGGCGTCATTTCAATGGAATCCAATGTCATTAAGTTTTAACGAGTCTGACAAAGGAAGAACTCAGCTTCTTTTCATGTTTAGAGAGTTTGAAAAGACAGCAGAAAAGTAAACTCCAGGAGTGTCCTTTTTCATAAAGTTGTGTCTCTCGAGCCTGAAAAAGTATAAAACAATGCTCGAAAGAACCGCCAGATCATTACGATCGAGGAGTACTTTTCATAAGTAGTGATTCCGATCTGAAAAAGTAAAAAAGTGACTGAAACCACGTCACTTCGTGACCATTAACGAACCTGAAACGACAAAGGTCCGACTATCTTTTCGTTTTTTATACGGTCGGAAAAGGGTTTAAAGACGACCACCTCTCATTTACATTTAACGAGTCGAGAGGGCCAACCTGGCATTCTTTTCACGTTTAGAGAGTCAGAAAAGAGCAAAAAGATGACTCCAAAGTGACTTTTTCGTGTATTTACCGAGTCCGAAAAATTATAAAATACAACTCGTTTCGTTGCGTAAGTCACACAAACACCTGCCGCTGCACAAGAAACCAGTGTAAAATCCATTTTTGACACAAATATGCATTAAAATATTCATAAAATGACTTTTAAAACCTATTTGAGGGTCAAAAAGTTATCAAATGTGTGAAAATGGTAAAACAAGAAATTACTTTTCACTTTTTACCTTTGGAGAGCAACATTAGGGCTTTTGGTGTGCGATCTCCAAGCAACGATTGCGACAAATCTAGTTGACCATTTGGAGTGCCGTCAGTGTCAGGTAAGAGGTCTCTTCCCCTACTCCATTTTCATCCGTTTCAAATTTGTTTTAGACTAGTTTTTCATCCTCTATGGGAGGGATTTAAAAAATAAGGGTTGTGCCCATTGGCACGGGTTTCGGGCACGGACCCGCGCCAATGGGGCAACTTTCCCCAAAGGCACATGCCCATGGGCGCGACTGTTTTAGAAACAGTCACGCCAATGGCTGTGCGGGTTTTTTGCTCAATTTTTAACAAATTTCAAATGATTGCGCTGCATTTTTAAGTTGCACAAGGATCTAATTCATTGTTTTGGGCTTGTGATTGCAGGGAAACACGCAAAAGTGGTAATCGTATGGAAGGAACGAGAACATGACCAAGTGGACACATTGGCCTTAGCAGATGAGGACTGCATGGAAGCTTTCAGAGCTTGTGGGCTCAAGAAATATTTCCTGTTGTCCTATTTACGAGCTCAGCTAGAGCTCTTGCAGTATTTGATCAACTTGTGGGATGTAGAGAAACAGGTGTTCCGGATATGAGACCAAGTGTTGGAGTTAGATGTATCTGCTGTCTATTTCCTTATTGGATTGTCGTGAGGAGGGCCAGTGCCTCGATTGACTGGTAGCAGGCCATCTGGAGAGAAGATGGAAGAGGTGAAGGCTCGAGTTTGCCGAAAGGTACAATATGGGTCAGGTAGCTCAAAAGTGGATATCCCCACTGTCCAGGACCTGACACTCATAGCTTTTTTATTCACCTTCACATGAGCTGTGGGGGCACAAGTGCCCCACGAAGCTATGGAGAACCACTTGATATTAGCGACAGAGTGCCTTAGCCTGACGGTCTTCAATTGGGCATCAGCTGTGACAACCAATATGAAGAGGAAGTTGACAAAGGCCAAGCGAGGCAAGGGGCCTTTGTTCCTGACCTGGCACGTCGAGAGCCGAGGATGGATCGATGGGTGACACTGATGCTGAGGGGTGGTGGCAGTCAAAAGATGTCTTTTAGACCTAAGTTTTTCAGGTGGCTTCGCCGCCAACTGATTGTGGTGGAAGACTGGCCGTATGCGGGGACAGACTTCACCAGAGACCCTGACCTCCCTCTGCCGGAGGGAGAGGACTAGGACGAGGAGATTGGTATGATCTCGCTTTTTTTTAATTTTATGTTTTTAATGATTATTTTGGTTAATACACGCTTGTTCTAATGAACTTTATATGCATATGCAGATGCTGGCCTGGAGCGTCCAGCTGGCTTGTCTCCCATTGCGAGGAGACACCCAGCAGCAGCAGCAGTGGATCCTTAAGAGGAGGGCGGTGACAGAGGAGAGCTCATTCAGAACCTCGAGGCTATCACTCGAGGGATTCCAGATTACGCTCGGCTAGCGGATGTCCCGCTAGCGTACCAAAGGCACACGATGGGGGTGCGAACCCGCATCCATCGACTCCTGAGACATTTAGTGCAAGCGGTGACGTGCTACCATGAGCACCACTGGGACTAGATATCTAGGCTTTCTTTTCTATGCATATTTTTTGAGAGACATGTTGTCTCCGGATGTACTCAGACAAACATGTATTATTTTTTATGATGCATGTGGTGCAACCATTTGGACACACACGCACACACACACACATATATATATACATATGTTTTATGGTTTATTGTGTTTTATGCTTCTTATGTTATGTTGAATTATGCAAATGCCTGTCCAACACATAATTAGCTAATGCATCGGTTAATGTATTAAGTTGTCTTGGAATACGTTGATAAGTAATGAAATCAAAATCCCTTTCTAACAACTTAACACGTAAATACAACCTTAAGATCTGATGATCTCTGACGAAATAACGCCCGTTGAGTTGGTGGATGACAAGCTGAGAGTCCAAGTTCACAACGAATGTTCGCCTCAGCTAATAATTCAATCATAGCACTATACTCAGCGACATTGTTTGTTGTGCAACCTAGACAAACCCCTTTAATGTCTACTAACTCACCATGAGGATCGTAGATCACCCATGCTGTAGATGACAAGTTGCATGTACTGCGGGAGCCACCATCAGCGAAACCAATGTAAGGCGATCCAGACATCTGTCCAAGAAGCAAAAAGACACAATAAGCGGCAATCACGCCGACACACCAAGACAAAAACATGAAAACATGCACACACAACACACTTGCTGAAAGTACACGTATATACAAAAATAGAGTGCCTAGACTCATGCATAGTATTTTTTCAAATAAAGCCCATTTTGGGGCTTATCCAGGGGATTCCCTTCGTAATCAATAAGCTCGTAGGCCCCTTTTTGCAAAACTATTTTCACAATGTAGGGCCCGTGCCACATAGGCTCGAATTTTCCTGCCCCCAGCTTATCGTTAGCTTGATCGTAGAGCAGGACCAAGTCTCCCTCAATGAAAGAGTGGGGATGAATAGTGTTATCGAAGTGAGTTTTCACTCGCTTCTTCTGTGCTTCAATAGTTAAGGAGGCTAGTCAACGAGTCTCGTCTAACTGTTCCAAGTAAAGAAGATGCTCTTCTACCGGAGTAGTATCAGGGAGAAATTCAACGGCTAACTTTAACGAAGGAATCTCACACTCAATAGGAAGGGTAGCCTCCAATCCGTAAACCAATTGAAAAGGAGTGAAACCAGTGGCATCCTTCACAGAGGTTTGGTAGGCCCACAAAGCAGAGAACAACATCAAATGCCAATTGGACTTATGCATGCCAATGGTACGTTGAAGCATCGCAACCAAGACCTTGTTTACGGCTTCTACTTGACCATTGGCCTGAGGATAGTATGGGGTTGAACTATCATGTTGTAGGCCCAACTGGGTTGTTAGCTCGGTCATCATGTGATTACGAAAATGCTTTCTGTGATCAGTGACGATGGCTTGGGGGACTCCGAACCGCGAGATAACATGGTTGAACAAAAACTGCGCCGCGGTGTGACCATCTTCAGACAATGTAGGCATCGCCTCAGCCCATTTTGTGAAATAATCAACAGCAATGATGATGTACCCATGCCCCCCAGCCAAGCGAGGGTTATAGGTCATATAATTGATGCCCCATTTGGAAAAAGGACCGACGGTAACAACTGGGTGCAATGGAGCAGCGGGTGCATGCATCTTCCGTTGGTAAATTTGGCACTCATGACATGAACGGACGGCAAGAATACAATCCTTAAAAATGGAGGGCCAAAAGTAACCAGCACGGAGGATTTTTTGTGCAGTGGGATATCCAGACATGTGACCGCCACAAGCACTAGAGTGGCAGTCATTTAAAACTCTCTCTGCTTCTTCGAGAGTTAAGCATCGACGGAGAATAGAATCAATGCCGAGACGGTACAGGGTGTCCCCAACGATGCGATATGGTTGGGCTTGATGGCGGATCCATCGGTGAGCATCCTTAGATGTCTCGGGACGGAAGGAGGACGTCTGTAAGTAGACAATAATATCCCTATACCAGGGATCGAGGGTGCTGATGAGGAAGAGAGTTTCGTCTGGAATGGAATCCTCTAACTGAGAGGAGGCAGTAGTAGATCAAGCGATTTCTTAGACTTGGCAGCAGTGAATTCCAAGTCGAACTCTTGGAGGATGACTATCCACTTCAAGTACTTGCCCCCCAGCAACTGACGTGACAAAATGTACATCATTGGGTTGCAATCAGAGATAACCGCCGTAGTACGCAAAAAGATGTAATGACGGAAGCGTTGGACGGCACAAACAGTGGCCAGTGCCAACTTCTCGACATAAGCATATCGAGATTCCGTATCTAACAAATTGCGGCTAAGATAATAAATGACATGTTCAGTGCCATCATCGTCATCCTGAACAAGAACCATGCCGATGGTGGTATCAGCAGCGGCCAGATACAACGTGTAACCGTGATGGTAATTTGGAGGACGCAACAAAGGGGCATAAACCAGAAGAGTTTTAAGATGTTCGAAAGACTCTTGAGCTATGGCATCCCATCAAAACGGGGTGTTGCGCTTCAGTAACCGCGTGAAACCTTTTGCCACCTCAACATAATTCGGGATGAATCGTCGTAAAAATTTTGCCTTACCCTGCAAGCTCTGTAGTTGCCACAAAGAAGCAGGGGGAGGAAGATTTAAAATGGCCTCAACTTTAAGGGGATCCAAACGGATGCCCTCTCGGGAGACGATAAACCCGAGAAGTCTACCAGACTCCACGCAGAAGGCACACTTATGTGGATTGAGTCGAATATGGTAGTGTCGACAACGGAGAAAAATTTCGTGGAGATGCGCCAGATGGTCTTGGCGTTTAGCTGAATGAGTGGGAAGGTCATCCAGGTAAGGCTGCACGATGTGCCGAATATCATGAAAAGTATAAGACATCACGCGTTGGAAAGTGGCGTCGGCATTCTTGAGACCGAAAGGGAGATTTTTATAAGCGAAAGTACCCCACGGATAGATAAAGGCCGTCTTGTGTTGATCAGCTGGCACGATATTAATCTGGTTATATCCAGAAAAGCCATCCATAAACAAATATATCTCACTCCCAACACAGTCATCAATGAGTTGGTCAATGAAGGGTGTGGGGTAGTTATCTTTTGGGTAGGCTCGATTAATATCATGATAATCGACACAGAGTCGGATAGTACCCTGCTTTTTATCCACAGGGACGATGTTATAGACCCAATCTGTGAGTGGGATGGGGTAGATGAAGCCAGCTTTAAGAAGCTTTTCGACTTCCGCTTTAATCGCTGCAGCCTTTCGAGGGTGCCCAGGGCGTAAACGCTGACGAACAGGTTTAGCTCCTGGATACGTAGGTATCTCATGCACTACGATGCTTGGATCAATGCCGGGCATCTCTTCATAAGACCAGGCAAAGACGTCACGAAACTTCTGAAAAAGAGCTATATAGATTTGAATTTCCTCAGGAGTGCAAGTGACTCCTATGTAGATGTGCTCGACAATCCATGGTTTGACAGAGATGTCGATAGGTTGAGTCTGCGTAATGTTCCCCAAATTTCCTTCAGAAGACACTTGATATACTTGAATGGGTGTCTGAAGGGGTTGTGAAGGGAGATAAGGAGCAAACTGCTCGAGACAAACCAATGTTTCCCGAAGGGTAGGGAGAAACGAGGAACGGTGGTGAAGATTGAACCATGGAGGTTCCTCGAGAGACATGGTCTCTATAATGGCTTCGTCGGAAGGAAATATTTCCTTCAACGGATCCGAAGAAGCACAATCTCCAAGCCAAGGGGAATAGTCGTATGAGTCAAGAGCTCCGCTTAAAAAAGCAGATTCAGCAGGAGGAGCCGATACAGTAGCAATTTCAATGTAGTTGAGCTCGGTAGGACTGAACGACATCTCCTCACCCCACGCTTCTATCTGGTCAATGGGGGGGAGGACCCAAGGATCATAACAAACCGAAATCATATTGATAGAGGTGAGGTTTGGAGGTGGGAGTGAAAAGACACCCATGAGGGCGGGATCTTTGAAGAGCCCGGCTCCCACACTCTCGAAAGGGATGGAGGTATGCTCCACGAAAGGCACATTGCCTTCGGAAGAAGAAGAGAAGAAGGAGAGCTTGTCTACCGTGACAATTTTCCCTTGATGAGGGAAACGAATTACATGAAAGAGGGATGAAGCCACGACACGCATGGCATATGTCCAGCTCTGGCCCAAAAGGAGGTTGTAAGTAAGATTTGCATCAATGACCTCAACTTCCACTTCAATGGTCTTCCCTTCCAAAGTAATCGGCAATCGTTGAAGGATACTGTAGGGATGAGATTCTCTTCCATCAAAGGCTTCCAGTGTCGTGGGAGACTGACTCAAATTCGGAGACCCAATCACTTTCCAACAAGAAACAAACATGATGCAAGTTGACGCGCCTTCATCAATAGCTGTACGATGAATCATTTCGAATTGATGATGACTTGAATGAGGAAGGCAATCTGATGAGGCAGCCTGGGTACATGGCTCTCGAGATCAAAGGTGATCAAATCCGAATCGGCCGAGTCGATGCCACCGATGGCCGATAGTAGGGACTTCCTCTAGGGGGGGCAGCTCTGGAGAACTTCTAAAGCGGACATAGCTGACGGGGCCTGAGCTAAGCCCTCCACGATGCTATAGTGCTAGGCAGCACGAGCATTTGGGTTGTAAGACGATCTCTGGAGTACACCTTTAGGAGGGGGTCGGATGGGCGTCTCAGTGCTTTGGTCTCTCGATGTGGAGTGGACCAGAACTTGATGGAGGAGCGCTTGAGGGGACCTTAGGCTCCTTCCCAGCGGATGACGGATATTCCTTTGCTCGAGTCGTTATATGAACGGGGATGGTTCTAGCCATGAACACTTGGGAACCAAAGGGAGAAGAAGACAAGGATGGATCGGCCACCATTTGAGTTTGCTGTGAGGGGAAAGGTTCTTTTAGAACTGCAGGAATCCCAGGAGCACCTTTCAATAAACGACTAACTTCGGACCACCTTGGGCAGTCTTTGGTATAGTGATCCTCGTCACAGATAAGACAAGGATACTTCGGTTTACATTTGGCTCCTTCCTCGGGTGGAGGTTTGGAAAAGTCTTGTTTGGGTTGCTCATATTTATTCTTTGCTTTCCCCTTTTTCTTTCCTTTCGAGGCTTTATCCGTCATGGTGGACTGGACGACGTTGACCTCGGAAGTACTTCCAGAATTAGATCCACCCTGAGAAGTGTTTTCGTTTGAAGCATTCGATTTTTGCTTCCCAGGGTTCGAGGATGATTTTTTCAAGGACGGATTTACAGAGCCAATAACACCATCAACAGATGGCTTTGGCGAAGCTTTGGATGTATCGTGTCTCGGGGCATCAGGAAAATACTCATATAAAGTACCTGATTGAGAATAAACCATGTCGAGGTACTGAGCACGTGTGATAGCTTGCTCTTCGGTCACACAAGCTCCCATAGAAATTTCTTGTGTGATTTTAGGGACAAAGGAGGTCGTGAACCAATCGGTTAGGAGTTGATCAGGAATCCAAACTTGATCAACCGACGACACTGTCTCCATTCATGTATATGATCGGAGACGTGCGTGGCCGTGTCCTATTTGAGGGACGTAAGGAGATGCATTCTCGTCTCATACCGAATGGGTAATTGAAAATGAGTTAGGAATGCCATTGCCAACGAATTGAAATCTTGAAAGGACGCACGAGTCAACTCAATGTACCACTTAGCAGCCGAGCCGGTGAGAGTCCTTTGGAACAGGGGGAGCCGGATTGAATCGTCAAGCCATGAATTTGACGAACACCAAAGGTGGTAAGTCATAACATGGGCTTGAGGATCTTCTCCAGCTTTGCCATCAAATTTGGGACAATCGTCGGGTATGTTGGTTGGAACCAGTGGCCAGAATGGATTATGCAAGATAGGATCATTAATTAATTTAGATACATCTGGTAGTTCCAATGTTGCTAAGAATGGTAGCTGAGGATTGAAGGACATATGCGGTTGTGGATACGAGGTAGGGCCAGATTTCCAACCAGTTGCTGGTTACCCCCATTGACTTTGTCCGGACGGACCAGGCCCAAAAGGATTATGTCCGTAGGGACTCTGTCCATAGGGGTTATATCCATAACCGGACGGTTGACCCTAGATCTACCCCCCAGCGCCCCATTGATTACTAAGCTGACCTGCAGGAGCAACATACTGTTGCTGGTAATTTTGATAAGGAGCGACTTGCATCTGTTGATAATTTTGATACGGGGCAAACTGAGCTTGCCCCAGGGGTTGCTGGTATCCATATGGTTGCTGGGCTCCATACTGAGCCTGGGGACCAGGCTACGCTTGGTAAGAAGGTTGGGATTGAAACCCACCTTGCATCTAGAGACCAGTTTGAGTCTGGGGCTGAAAACTGGGATGAGATTGAGAAGCCACAACCATCTGCATGCCCGGTTGAGCCGGCCCTGAAAGATGTCCTTGAGAAGATTGAGTTTGGACTAGCTGGCCGGAAGGTTGCCCTGGTTGATTTTGGGATGGACCTACTTGCCCAGAAGGTTGAGCTTGCTGGGTGTTAGGTTGTCCTTGTACAACCGAGGGTTGTCCTTGCGGACCAGATGACTGAGCGCACCGAACAGTTGGTTGACCTTGGAGTTGACCAACCTGTCCAGATGGTTGTCTAGGCTGAGGAGTGGGCTGGCCTTGCTGCGCGTAAGGCTGACCACCCTGCCTAGAAGGGTACCCTTGCTGGATTCCAGGTTGTCCTTGTTGTGCATAAGGTTGTCCCGGATTCCCGTAGGGTTGACCGGATGGGTATCCCTGCTGGATTCCAAGTTGTCCTTGTTGAGCATAAGGTTGTCCCAGATTTCCAGAGGGTTGCCCAAGATAGGTGAAAGACAGACCATCATAGGCCGAAGGTTTTCCCCGGAAGGGTTGTCCTTGTGGGCCTCCAGGCTGCCCTGGATAGGTTTGGCCATAATACTACTGCCCATAATTAGGTTGCGTGTAGGATGGCTGACCTTGATACGATGGTCCTTGGTACGGCTGTCCTTGATCTAGATGGAGAGCTTGGCCACCACCATAACCAGTGTTACCCCACGCGACACTTAACGAGACCGAGACCTCAACCGCAGGCTGAGATGGCAAGGACATATACAAATGATGCCCTATGGGGTCATAATAACGACCTGAACCTTGCGCGCCCGAATTCTGGACGGTATGCAAATACTGAGAATATGCCTCCCCTGCTGGAATGGCACCAGAAGAAGGTGGGGCACTAAATGCAGGATGAACAACTCTGGGTGTATGCGCCGATTGGCCACTATGTACTGGACCACGGGATGGACCAGCAATAGTGGTTACGATCGAAGACGCCATAACGACACTAACAACCGGAGTTGAAGATGCGACACAAACGGTCGAAATGGTCGGAACTGACATGACAATGGTATTGTGAACTTGTGAAACAAAAGATCTCGTAGTGGAAATGATGTTATGATCCCACATGGTACCTAAATAGGAGTTCCTAGAGCCCATGGAATCCCTTAAAGCCCTATAGCGTAAGGGCACTGTAACACTGAGAGGGGTGACAATGAAGGCCGTGGATATGACCGGGGATGTGGCCAGGATAGGAGTCTCGATACTTGACAAAATAGGTGTCTCACTCGCTACAGGAGATGTGTCCTCCATATCAGAGGAAGCCATCGGGACTGAAACACCAGTAGGAGTAGGGGGAAAATCCTCTTCGTAAGGTTCCCAAATAGGGTTCCAAAATAGATCGTGAAGATCGTCTTCTGGGGCATGAGAGTTCAACGATTGGACACTTGGAATAACAGGAAAAGTGTCACCACAAACCGGTGTCTCAGGAGTAGCAGAAGAAGGAGACCCTTGGTCACTAGGGACAGGAGACGGGATCGATGGATCTGCCAGGATGATCAAATTAAAAAATCCTAGACATGCTAATGAGAAAAGACCCTACTCAAACTAACGCAAACAAGATCTAAGAAGGTAAGTGTGAATGTGGCCGAATAAATTTTAAGACACCAGGACATAAATTGACCTTTTCATCTTTAAAGAGTCGAGAAAAGGACAAAAATATGACTCTAGTCGCCTTCGAATATTTAGTGAGCCCAAAGTGACAAATGCTCAAGTGAGCCTTTTCTTTTAGGGAGTCCGAAAAGGATCAAAAAGTGACTACTCTGGAGAAATAGGCAAGGGGTTTACTAGACAATCCGTAAAACTGCATATACACCTTAGCAATGATATGAAAACCAAGGACTTTCCGTACGGCAGTCAATCTTCCCGAATGTTGTGTTCGGTGCATTATGGGCTGTAAGGCAGTAGACATGGCTTCCTGTGGGATTAAGGATGATAACCTAGTGGAGTCTCCCCATATACTCGACGGTACGTGGGAGCACAAGTCCGTACTAGACCACAGTTGAGTCACAAAAGGAGGAATCACCCAACC